>ML802213.1:48703-75522 GCA_009831015.1 Picea engelmannii | reverse complement strand
GTGCCACCCAACTGCGGGAGTTGGTGACGACACAGGGCATGGAGACGAAGATGAAACAGGAGCTGCCATGCATGGGGATGTGGGCGAAGACGACACAGGCGCAGCCATGCACGTGCCCATGGAAGAGGAGGGGATAGTGGTCGAGGAGGAAGCAACTCCAACCGTGGACCCAACGACCAACACCACCTCCTTGGACGTGTGGCCACGCTACAAGGCCACCACATGACATGCACAAGTGTCTTCATGCTTGCTTAGCAAGGTGTCTAAATTTTATTTTTCCTCATAGGGCCTATGGTCATATTTTGGATGTTGTTTTTATGTCAGGGTTAGTTGACAAGCCGATTCAGTCTCCTACAGGGGACCAAAATTTTTATGTTTAAGTCTATGTAATTTTCAAGATTGGCACCTTAAGACAATGTGCTTTATTTTGACCAATTAGTTGAACTGGTTTCCCTCTAGGACAATTCAGTTCTTACAGTCAAGAACACATGGCGATAGTGTGATTTCTTCTTTTTGAAAACCTTTTATACAAAATCTTACTTAAAAAAAACAATCAAACATTAAAAAACAATAAAATTTAATTTCCTATAATAAATCATGAAAAATAATAATAATAATAATAATAATAATAATAATAATAAAAACAATAAAATTTAAAACAATTTAATTATTAAAAAAAATTAATTTCAAAATAAAAATATGAAAGGATAAAGATTGATTATTAATATTTTCATAACCTTTTCAACCCCTCAAAACAATATGATCAAAACTCCAATCATGATTATCTATATAATATTAATTACTCTTTTTATTTTCGTTTAGAATCCTTTGCCTCTCTCTTATACGTAGTACAAAACAAGTGACTACGTCATAGCCAAAACTTCCAAACCAATAGGGGAAGCAGACAAATTATTAATAAATAAAATAAACAAATTATTATTGATTCTCTCATTACCTTTCCAACCCCTCAAAACAACACAATAAAAAATCCAATCATCATTAACCACCAAATATTAATTATTCATTTTATTTTCCTATGTTTATATTGTAATCATTTGCGTGTCTCTTTTATAGGTATTACTTTTTCCATGAAATTTTTTTTCTCGATATTATATAGAGTATAAGATCATTTACATTTCAGGTCAAATCTCCGAAAATAGGATGGGTGCAATGTAACAGTGGCCGACGCACCATAACAGAGGCAATAAGTTCTAAAACGGCAACTCAGGAAACAGTTCTGTAACAATGCATGACAAAGGTCACAGCTACCTGGAGCTATACCGAAAGGTACAGCCTGAACATAGCAGCAATAGCGATTGACACCAGACCCTGGTCTTCAGTCAGAAGTTCTCAGTCGATACCATCAGCACAGCGATGGACACCAGTCGATCAAAAGATGTTTAGAATGGTGACAGGACTCTCGGTCCCTCTATCACTATGGCAGATCGAGAGAATGCCAACCTCTGTAGTTAGCGATCTCTTTGAGAGGGAGTCCGCCACACAATTGAAAGCCCTGGGGATGTGCTGGAAACTGATGTTTGAGAAACCTTTGGAGAGATTCCGAGTCTTTTGTTTCCAGCAATCGATGTGGATAGCTTGGATCTTGGCCTTTTGGGTAATCCAATCAATAATGACTTGCGAGTCACCGCAGATGAGCAAATGATCAATTTGCCACAAGGAAGCAAGCCAGAGGGAAGCCCAAAGACCCAGGAGTTCCGCTTTTGTGTTAGATCCCGGACCACAGTTAAGGAACCATTTGGTGATTCTACTTGGATGCGCTTTAAAATACCCACCAACACCACAACAGCGGCCAATTGTGAGGGCCGCTCCGTCGAAACACGCCAGGGTGTGCCCAGCAGGAAAATTAAGATCAATAGCTTTGTGGAGCGGGGGCCTAATAGAAGAAGGCTGCCAGTTGAAGGAGACCAGGACTCTGTGTAGGACAGTCAGTGGAGAAGGGGTGCGATCCTCAAAGAGTGTTTTATTACGCTCGATCCAGAGATGCCAACAAACATGGACAACCAAAACATTCGGCGAAGATTTATTCAAATGCCACGAATTGAAGCAGTCAGAGAGTGTTTCGCCTTTCCAGGAGAATGGAAGCTTGAAAAAATTTAGAGTTCTGTTCCAAACTTCCGACGAGAACTCACAATGAATTAAAATGTGGGGGACGTCTTCCTGTGCATGGCGACAGAGTGACCAAAAGCCGGGACCCTCCCAGCCCCTTCGGCGAATCGAATCCCAAGTGAGGATCTTTCCTTTCCCAGCCAGCCAAATGAACAATTTTAATTTAAGAGGCAGCTTCCAATTCCAGAGTTGAAAGATCCAAGAAAAATTAGACACAAGGTTCAGTTGTTTTTCCAGTGCTAAGTAAAGATTTTTAACGGAAATGATGCCAGAAGCATCCCCTCCAGCCCACAACAGGACATCCGGCTCTGCTAAAATGGAAATACCAGCACTGTTCAACACTTCAATGTAGCTGCACCATTCAATTGCCTCCCCACTGCTAAGAGACAGTTCAATACTCCCCTTCCATTTTGCTGGGAGAAAGGGAAATCCACAAGGAATACCAACCTGTGCAAGTTGTAAAAAATTGGAGGAAGCGAGCTTTGAACACAGGGCATGAGAGAGAATCGAGCATCCTTCCATACCTATAATTTTATCCCTTCCAATCTTTATCTCTGTACATGAGCCCGACTTCCAACGGAGCCAGTGGAGAATGACAGGGGCTGCTGCAACCAGGCCCTTCCAAAACGACGATGCCCTCTTTTGCTGAAGAGATGGCAATCGAATCCAATCACAGAGACTCAAGGAGCCAATATACTTTTCAATAACAATTTGGTGCCAGATACTATCAATAGTAACCGCTCTCCATAGGGAACTAGCGAGGAGGGCAGTATTGAAAGAAAAAATGCTTTTTAGGCCCCATCCACCTGCCTTTTTGGGCTTTGTCAAAGTATCCCACCTGCAGAGGTGCAAGCTGTGTTTTTTTCCAAGACCATTCCACAGAAAGTTGGATGTGAGTCTCCGGAGCATATTGATGATCTTTTTTGGGATTCTCTCCAAGGTCATCCAGAATACCGCCAGACCTTCCAGCACAGCCTTTATCAGAGTTAGGCGACCCCCCAATGATAGCCAAATGTTGCACCAGCCGCCAATTTTTCTTTCGAAAAGTTTGACAAGTCAGAGCCACTCATCGGGCGAGTAAGCTCCCAACTTGAGCTGATACCCAAGGTATTTGAAGCCTTCTTTCAGGTCAATAAAAGTGTAAGGAATGGAAATCTTGAAGCAAAGAAGTTCGGGGTCCGAAAACCCCCAGAAGTGCACAATGGATTTTGATTGATTGATGGAGAGTCCTGAGACTGAGCAGAATTGGAAAAGCACCTCCTGAATAACAGTCCATTCTGACAGGACAACGTTCGTCATGAGAAGGACATCGTCCACGAACATAAGGTGAAACATCTTAATGCGCTTTGTAACTTTAATACCAGAGATTTTATGTTCCGAGAAGCTTTTTTTGAGAAGGAGGCTGAGGCCTTCCATGATTAAAATAAAGAGATAGGGGGAGAGAGGGAATCCCTGACGGAGGCCCCTCTCAAAAATGAAAAAACTTGTGGCCTCACCGTTGATTATAACTGCAGAGTTGGCACTAGTAACACATGCTAGGATCTAGTTTGTAAACTTTTCTCCAAATCCAACCGCAAAGAGCACAAGTCTCAGAAATTCCCAATCAATGCTGTCAAAAGCATTTTTGAGATCCAGTTTCATAATCAATGCTTTTTTATTTTTCTGCTTGATGCTGTGGATACACTCATGGGCTGCTCCTATTGCATCCTCGATTCTTCTGCCCTTTAAGAATCCGAGTTGTTCCGCCGATAGATTCCTTTCTAGAAAAGGTATAATACGGTTAGAGATGACCTTCGAGATTAATTTATAGATAAGGTTGCAGAGGGAGATCGATCGGAAATCAAAGAAAGTGAGCGGGTTATCCTTTTTAGGAATCAGGACCAGAAACGTTGCATTAAGGCTCCCCAATATTTTTCCCTTTAAGCGGGAGTCTTCCACCAGCTGGAGTAAATCCACACCTACAAGATCAAAAAAATAAATAAAAAATTCAGAAGTCCAGCCATCCGGCCCAGGGCTTCTCTCCTTTTTAAACTGTGATAAAATATCTTTGATTTCTGTGAGTGTAACAAGATTATAGAGTTCAGAAGCAGCTTCAACAGAAATAAAATGAGGATAAAGAGCCATTGTAGTGGCCTTTTCAAAGAGATTCTGGTTGGTAGATGCTTTGAATTGATGTTTGAAGTGTGAAACTGCCTCCGCCATTATTGCATCTTGCCCTCTGATGGACCCCTTCTCAATGCTGTCGATGGACCAAATGGATTTTTTACTCCTATTATAAGTTGCTAGCTTATGAAAATACTTGGTGTTAGAGTCCCCGCTCTTTAACCACGTCGCACGACTGTGTAATATCCATGCATTCTCTTGCTCACGTAGGATGTCAGCCCTATTAGATTCTAGAACAGCAAGGTCGGCAGTCTCCTCCTCCGTCAAGGCTGTAAAAGTTGAAGAAAAAATATAATTTTGGATCGCCGATTCCAGCTGTAGGAGACGGGCCGATTGAGATAGATTTAACTCCTTAAACCACCTTTTTGTTTTGGATTTTAGAGCCTTAAGTTTCCAGGCGATGCGCCTCTGTGGATTTTCCTCATCCATGAATCGATGGTCTATCCATACCTCCCGAACTATAGTAGAGTAGTCCCCAATTTGTGTCCAATGATGATTAAATTTAAATGGAATCAAACGGTGAAGCACCGGAGGCATCAATTTGAGGAGGATCAGAGCATGATCCGAGACAAATGGAAACTCCACCCACGAGGATGGAGAGGAAGATGAAGTCAAGAAGGCCTCCACTACCAGAAAACGATCCAGCCTTCTTACAGTGGCAGTTGTACCTGTACGTCCATTTCGCCAAGTTGGAACCAGGCAAGGTGGTTGGACATCAATCAGGTTGTTTGAAGCAAAGAGTTCCCTGTAGAAGGCCTCCGAAGATCCCGGCAAGAAGGGACCTCCCCAATGTTCATCTGCAGTAAGAATGAAATTCAAATCTCCACCAAGAATGAGATTTGGTAAGGAGAGGACACCACTTTCAGCCAAGTCTTTCCAAAAGCTAGGCTTGTTTGAACACGGGCCATAGACATTTAAAAAAGCCGCCTCCTGATCAGTGACCAGGTAGCGACCTGTCAATAAAATGCCCCCCCGCAACTGATAGGGTCTTAGCTCAAAAAGATCTGGATTCTAGGCCACCAATAATCCACCCGAGTTACCAATGGAGCTTACAGCCACAGTAACCCACGAAGAGCGGAAACGATGTACAAAGTCTCTGGAGAGTTGATCAGACACAAGAGTCTCTTGGAGAAGGATGAGATCCGGCTTAGAAGTGTCCAACAATCTTCTGAAGGAGGCAGCCTTGAGGGGGCCTCCAATCCCCCGGATGTTAAGGGAGAGCACAATCATTACATAGATCTGGCCAAGGCCTTAAATGCTCTAAGGGCCTTACCTTCCTGCGTGGGAAGGTCAGTTGAAGCTATCTGTGTGCTCTCTAACTCTTTTTTCTTCCTGGAACTGCGAGTCTGAAGAGGGGAGAGTTCCACTCCGATACCTCTCGACCATGCCAAGGCGATAGAGTCTTTGTCTGAAGAAAGTGTAGAAGAGGAGCCCTGCTCTGTGGCTGTAAGGATTCGTTCTTTGCCCCTGAACATAGGAAGCTGAGAGAGATTGTTCGGGAGAATACTAGGAGAGGCCAAAGGGTTTAACGATTCAAGAAGACTAACATCATTGTCCTCCGATTGACTAAAACCCGGAAGCGCGGAAGGGGAAACAACTGGGGTTAAGGAAGAGGATGGGCTAACCAACGATCTGTCTAAGGTGGAGGGAGGGGGCGGTTTCTGCAATGCCGAAAGTAGAGAGGATAGGTTTGTCTCAACGGGGGGAGGGACTGGGGTTTCAGAAAGACCAGGCGAAAAAGGGAGAGAGTGGTCTGTGGGATTTAGAGAACCAGTGTGAGGCGTTTCAACAACAGGCGAGGAGAGGGGTTCACTGCACTTGGCAGAGAGCCAGGGGTACTCTGATATGGAGGACTTCTCGGCTTCAGAGAGAGTTCTAAAAAGAGATGGACAGAGAAGATTTAACTTATACAACGGGTCAGCAGGGTTTCCCGGAGTAGGTTGGGAGAGAGGTCGAAGAGGTGCATCTAGGTGCATATAGGTATTACTTGACAAGCGATTACGCTAGAGCAAACACTTCCAAACCAATAACTCTAAGAAGATATATTACTAACAAATAGAATACATTGTTAGAAAAATATCTCCACATGTTTAAGAAGTTTTGAAACGCGATGATTTTTAGAAGTGAATAAAACATTCAAATTAATCACTATATAAAATATTCATGAAAATAATAAATTAAGTGGCTGAGAATAATAAAGTACTAAAAGTTGTTGAGAGAGATTAATAATAATATTAGTAAGGATTTTTGAATAAAATATTATTAATATGAGATAATAATAATGTTAATAAAGTAAGATAAATAAATTGAATAAGTAAAGAGAAAACAAACATATAAGTACTTAGGGTTATGAAAATGATAAAACAAAGAGAATAATTATATTGAGAGCAAAAAAATAAAAAATAAAGATAAAGAGGAGGGAAATGATGGACACATTTGGATAATTGAAAACTAAATAAATGTAGCCTAATGATAAAGGTGATGAATGGTGGGCTTCTAGGACTAGAAAAGTTTGTAACCATCTTTGCTATTAAAATTATTATGATGTTTTTCAATTCATGGATGAGGCTAGAGGAGTAATAAGGGGTTGAGGATATAATTTTATTTTGGTTAAATAAAATGAGTTGCTTGGATTTAAAGGTTTGTGCATCTAGTTAGATTTAGCTTTAGCAGCTCTACATTGTTGTTTGAGGGTTTTTGTAGGGTTTTAACAAGGTTTTGATGTTCTTCTTAGCCAAGAGTTTTGAGACATGTTCTGTGGCGTCTACAATATAGGGAAGGGAAATGAGAGCACAAAGAGGGGATGGGGATGAGGACATTTTTGGTTTAGGTTTTCTAGTCGAGTGGAAGGCTTGTTTTATTTGAGAGAGAGGGAGGGTGGCCATTAGAAAGAAAGTTCTTGGTTAGGTGGGATTTTTCCTCTGTGAGGAATTGAGGGGAAAATATGTAGTTGGCTCGATTAATCAAATTTTTAAGGATAAAATATTTTTGAGCTCGGTGATGGTGAGAAAAAACATGAAGGTATCTATAGGTATGAGTCTTCTCCCTATAAACTTGGTCGGAAAGGGAGCCATCAAGAAGATGAGAGATAAGAACATCCAAAAAGGGGATGGAGTTGTCTTTCTGGGTTTTCATAGTCAATTGGATGTGAGGGGAAAGGATATTAAGATGGTTAAAGAAAGAGATCAAGCTGGAATTCCCATGAGGCCAAATAACAAACGTGTCATCTACAAATTGGAACTGACATTGGCTTTGAGATCAAATCTATTTAAGGCTAAAGACTCAAAATATTCCATAAATATATTAGAAACCACTAGCAATAAGAATGACCCCATGGTTGTACCTTTGGTTTGTTCATGTTGGTTTGAAGAATTAATGCCCCAACACACAACACCATTGATTTGTGTTCTATATTAAGATAGAGATATATTTACAAAGAAGATGTGTTAATATAACTAACAAAGTACCTGTAACTATAGACAAATTAATCAATGAGAGTAATTAGGTTATTCTAACACTCCTCCTTAATTACATCCTTGGAATTCTTCAACATCTATCACTCCTAAATTCTAGCTATGAAATTTAAAAAAAAATCTATTGCTAATGTTTTTATGAATATGTCAGCTAATCAATCTTGTGATTTACATGTTTCTGCAAATCATTTCATGTTGTTATAGGTGTGGGTGTTTCCTTACAACTTTTCATTGTTGTCTCAACACTACCTTGCAATGTTTCATTGTTGTCTCAACATTGTCACTAGGTTTCGTTTGTCTAGGATTTCTTCACTATGGACTTCATCTTTGAACTTGATTCTTGATTTATCTTTGAACTTGCTTCTTCCTTCCTTTCATAACTATAGAAAACATAGATGTCCATATAGAAAGAAATCCATCTACATCTACATGGGTAACATTTCTTCAGGAATTATTTTTACACACATGGTTCATAAAAACATTAGACTCCCCATTAATCATAACTTGGTCCTAATCATTTCACATTCAAGGATTCAACTTATTTGATTCAACATCAAGCTAACATCCACCCTCATACCTACCAAATTGTTCATTCCACAACTTGATGATACATCCTCTATATGCACAAGAGAGATACACGATGGGTTATGGTGCTACCTATATTCTTGGCTTACAACAATCTTGTAAAAATCAACTTACATCTTGTAAAAATAAACTAGCATATGGACAGACTTGATATACTTTTACAACTACAAAAAAAAATCTCTAAGGTGTCATTAAAACCTATCATACACTCCCTCATTACAACATTTCATGTCATGTACAACATTTCAATACTTCGGTTGTCATCCTGTTCGATCTCCAAGTCAATATCTTGCCAATACCTTCTCTCCAAGTCGATCTCTTGCCAATACCTTCTCTCCATAGCTTCATAGTGGATTCTTATATTCATGGGTGACTCTTAAATATTATCTTACCAAAAAGATTTGTTGCATATATAGTCTTTGTGCCTTCTTCAACTCACCATGAAAATCCTCAATCTCTTTGCTTTGTTGGAGACCTTTCTTATGGACTTCCTTCTTTGACTGACCATCGGAATCCTCAATCTTATTTAAGGAGATCTTTCTTGCAGATTTCCTTGTTCCACAAACCATCGAAATCCTCACTCTTGTAGACCTTTCTTTTGGACTTCCAAGCTGGTATTGCGGTCCAAATTCTCTTGTTTCTTATGGCTAAAATTTTCTTCACTTGGGATCTTTTCACCCAATGGGGTCCATATATCTTTTTTCTTAAGGCTAAACTTTATTCACATGGGATCTTTTCACCAAGTGGTTCTTGCACTTTCTTATCCTTTTTTTCTCCACTTCACTCCTTCCTTTATCGGTTCATTTCCTACAGTGATATGTCAATCTTGCCTTTATCACTCCACACAGTAATAGCTTTGGTTTCTTGCAGTGATTTTTTTGTTGCTCAACGATTCTACTGATCCTGTGATAGTTTTGCTTTCTTGCAGTGATTCTTTTGCTGCTCCACGATTCTAGTGATCCTTTATTTCACCAATCATACGATCTACCAATTTTTCACTTGTTATCTTTGCACCCAGTGATTCTTTCTGATCTTTAACAGTTCACGCTTCTTTCTGACTATATGGAAACTAAACTATTTTCTTACAGAAAATAAGTTTTTCTTGCCTTGCGAACTTCCTGGTTGGTGCTGCAGACCAAAGCCCTTCTTCACTCCACACAAGTGCACAATCTTGATCATAGAAAAGTGATTCTTCTTGCCCTATTTCAGACTGTCAAACCCTTCTTTGCTGACTGTGTTCTGGCAGAATTTTTTTTTGCTTAATCGCCTAACGCTTTCTCAACGATTCTTTGACATTCTCTCCTTGAAAAATTTCCACACAAATCTTCCTTACTGAGCGTTATTCTTCCTTGGATGCTATCTTGCAGATTGTACAACTTGAATGTTATTTTCTAACTCGTCTAGGCTTCTGCTCAATGATCCTTTGCCTAATTACTCTTATCTCCTTGCAAGATACTCCTTCTTCATCTATCGGCTATGCTGGCCTGTACTATGACAACTATCCTTTCTCCTCTTATTCAACATGTGGGAAACTTGACCCATATTATCATGTGTGTGGAATCTACTCCTCCTTCACCCTTTTCAGCCTGTGGAAAACTCAGCCCAGATTCTCATGTGTGTGGAATCTACTCCTCCTTCACCCTTTTCAGCATGTGGAAAACACCGCCCAGATTCTCATGTGCATGGAATCTACTCCTCCATCCTTTTCAAGCATGTATTTGTCACAGTAGCTCAATATGACGACCCTTGATTTATCACTCTTGTTTCATTGAAATTATTTGAGTTGATGTCTCTCGAGTAGGCACTGGTCACCTTCGTAGTAAAAGAAAAACAACCACGTCAGTTGAGACCTACTTCTAATGTCTTTCAAAGTATAACTGATGGTGAAATATGCCACATCACTGATTGCTACTTCTATATTTGTTTGGTGAGTTATCAAATTTATTTGTCTTTCCAGTCGTCTCCCCTAGGTCCAGTACCAACTACTAATAAATACACGATGAAGGTGCTTGCTAATCCATTATTGCGTGCAATCTTCACAATTGCTTTTTTTTTTCTTAATTTCCCCTTCTTACGTTTGTAATCCTGCTTTTATAGGATATTATGGGACATAATCCATTTATCTCAAGCAATGTTTTGTTATGCACTATCCTACCTCATAAGCGCCCATATCCTTCGGCCCTCAAGTTCCAACATCCCGTCATCCCAACTTCTGGATGACTCCTTGGGACCGATAAAGAATTTCTAGCTGCACAAGGCATAGCTTCATCATGCTGCTACACTGACCAGAGCATCATTTATGCACCGAGCGGAGCTTCATGGATCGACCAGAGCATATCATTCCTGGACCGACTATAGCTTCCTGCATTGACCATAGGTTAATGACCAACTAGAGCTTCTTTTTATCATTGGTCGTACCTTTTAGACGATGAGTATCTAGCCCAACAGTAAGGGTGGTAAGGCAGGGCAGGTAAGTATGCTATACGAAGTAATGGCTCTTCAAATGTTATTGGATCTTTCGGATAGACTAGAGGTGTGCAAAAATTAGGAACATGCTTACCTATTCTGGATTTACTGAATCTTTACCTGGGAGAGATACTGTGGGCTTTGCCTCTGCCTTCATCTAGGTGCCGGCTCAGATGCTTATACTTTTTGGTTTCCATGTAGGTCTGCGGGCATAAGCATTACTTGAAGTCCCAATGATTTTGAAGCTAGTTGCAGTAGTAGCCAAGGTAGTTTACCTCTGGTGAATTGAGTGGAGTCAGACACTGTTGGAGAGTCATAGCCCATTTAAGATCCATTTGATCAAGCTTGGTGTTTAGGTATAAGATCCTGTTGAATATAGGTGGGAAGGAGCAGCTGAAATGGCCTTTGAGTGTGTTTTATTGCTAGTTGACATAGGCTGTGGTAACAGAGTTGATAGTGGCTAATAGCGTCCCACTAGAGAGTCGGGCCTAGACCAGCCCGCTCTAGTACTAATTGTTGGATTGGAAAACTAATGTCCCAACACACAACAACATTGATATGTGCTCTATATTAATATAGAAATATAGTTACAAATAAATTACATTAATATAACTATCATATAACTATCAAACTACAGGTAACTGTAGCAAATTAATCAACAACTACAATTAAGTTATTCTAAGAGTTCATAACTATCAAACTACACGTAACTGTAGCAAATTAATTAACAACAATAATTAAGTTATTCTAAGAGTTCATAGCAAACGCCTTTGAAAGTAAAGAAGGTAAAAGAGAGACAAACTTCTATTAAGTTAGGTTAAGAATTTCAGAAGGTAAAAGAGAGACAAATTTCCATTAGGTTAGGAATTTCATGGTCTACGAGGAGGGTCATTGTATTACACTCAAAATGTTTTCATACTTAATTAAAACAATCTTACTAATTTGAGCTTTAAAAACAATCCTACTAATTTGAGTTTAATTCAAAGTTAGGATAGCTAGTATGCTTATCATTGTATGACATTCATTTTGAAATGTTTTCATACTTAATAAAAATGTTCTATATAGTGTGAAACTGTCTTCAATAATCAAGTGTTGAGATGGAAGTATATGAACATGCCTAAGCAAGTAAAGTACTGGTAAAGCAACATGACACGGGAACTCCAATCATCAGGGATGGTTGTTAATCACAACTTCGCTCTCAAAATAAATTTTACATGGCTTGTGCATGAACGAAACCAAATACAAAATATATTGGAGGAAAGATGGGCAGACGAACCACAGTGTTAGCGAACTCCACCAGCTACGCAAAACAACTGACAATTTAAGAGAAGGCATTAAAAATCAATAGTCCCAAACTAGCACAGACATGATACATAACCGATGTGGGAGAAACATGTCAAGTCACTAAGTCTCACTACAATCAGCCCGGAAAACAGACGGATAATGGAGCGGACCACCAATATTCCTCAAAATAATCGAGATACAGGAAAAAGCATTCCCTAAACCATGGAAAATAAAAAAATGAAGGGAACAAACCAAATAAACAACAAAGATCTTGAGAACCATGGCTGTAATATTTTAACCTCGAATGGATAATCTTTTTCCATAAAATCTGAAAAGATGCTTATGGAAACAAAGAACATGGCTTTGCAAAAGGGCAGGGTTACTCTAGACTAGCATTCATCTTAAGAAAATAATTTCCTATAATATTTAAATTAAAATATAATCCAATAAAAAAAACCAATCTTATAACAAATGCTTTATTTTTTTGAAAAATCTTTATTTATTAATTTTTTTTATCTTAAATTCTTATTTTAATTTAGATTTAATTTTTTTTCACATACGCGATCATTAGTTGAGAGTGTAAACTTCTTTCGATGCAATAATTTCAACATGTCTAAACCAAACCCTAGGGGATGCAGAGAAAATAAAATACCCAAAACAGAGACACATGCCAAAGAGCTGATTCCAGGAATAGGGACACATGCCAAAGAATTTAAAATACCTGATTCATGAAGCGCAGACCAGCACCTAAAATACTCGATTCACGAAGCCTAGACAATGGGGTTATGAGTCGAAAGAGACGTCCAAACAACCCAACAACTATAGCCCAATACCTGCACCAACTTACCAGAGACGAACAGTAAAGGTTACGTCAAATTGGGGAAGAAGGCAAATTTATGCCGAGGAAATGAAGATCACTAATCTAGCAGCATTGCTGGTAAGGATGTGAGAAGGCATGGGGAAATATTGGAGTCTCCTGAAATGCTTGGAGTCTCTAAATATTGGAGTCTCCTGAAAGAGGTAATTTTCATTCATTCATCATGACTCATGGAAACGCTATGAAATTATTTTCTGTTCTGTTGGGTTCTTCTTTGGCTTGCTCTGTTCGCTTGCCAAAAATGGATATTTATAGCTGCATTGTAATACAACAGGCATACCCGCACCTAATCCCACAGAAGTGGTATAATACATCAGAAACAATATAATACATTGGAGCTCTAAGCAGTAATAGAAGTTATGTAAATCCAAGCGTTCAATAAGTTGTTGTATATTTTTATTTTGTATGTAGTTGTAATAAGTGTAAATTTCATTAAAAGGTGAAACTATATCAGCATACTATTCATTTTAAAATCCTAATTAGGGTTTTTGCTAAAATTAGGGTTTGTTTGTAACCCTAATATACTAATTAATGTTTGTTTCTAAATGAAATAAGCTAAAAGAGAATTAGAATTTGTTTACAAATGAAATATGTCTTTCTGCCTCCACAATTATGTGGTTGTGCTAATATTTTCTTAAGTCGTAATTCATTTTAATGGTAGTTGTCATGGCATAGATAATTATTTCATTTTAATAGTAGTTGTCATGGCATAGATAATTATTTGAATGAGAGGGTAGTAATGCATAGTCTTCACATGTTTTGTATTTTAAAGTCAAACTTGATGAAAATAACACCTTAAGATGTATAGAATGAAAAATGTTTTGATGATGTAGAAGAAAAATCTCACATCATACTAATTAGAAATAGAGAAGCATAATATATAAATGAATATTCATAAAGAATAACTCATCATTAGATACCTAAATAAAATGAAGCAATTACAAACAAGTGTTGCATGGCAGCGTAGTCCCTCCCAGGTTGGGAATGGAGTAAATTCCATCGAGTACAGACATGTGGCTAGCAAAGCAAGTTGAAATACATATGGTTTGCATGCAGAACATAGTATTCCCGAATTAGTTCTTCCTGAAATATATAAAAAAATATCACCATTTAAAAGGTTCTTGGACACAAAAAATTTAGCATTCTCGAATTAGTTTTCTTTCCATACGTTCGTGGAGAGAAACACAAAAAAATAGTAGTAACGTATGTTACATAGGTTCGTGGAAAAAAACACAAAGAAATTAGCATTCCCGAATTAGTTATCTTTAAAACAAGAGGTCCTGGACACAAAAGAAATTGAAATTTATCAAAATTTAGACAGTAGATTTTTAGTTATATACATACGAAATATGTACTTTTATAAAGTATGGGGATGAGATTTTATAAAGCATGCATGGAGCCCTCATTCCATAGTTACCAAGTTTTTAGATCGTGGGTTCTCGGGCTCACAGGCTCAAAATTGGGCCTTTGTTGTTCTATTCCCTACAAATAGCACCGAGAGTTCCGCGATATACAAATTGACAAGTGAACTTGCGGACTATAGAAACTTATCAAAAAAAAAATGTCTGTTACATATCTCTAGAAATTACATCAACATTTAACAGGATGCAATAGAATAGTAATAACGTCTGTTACATAGGTTTGTGGAGAAAAACACAAAAAAAAATAGCATTCTCGAACTAGTTTTCTTTAAAACAAAGGGTTCTGGACAGAATAAAAATCAAAATTTATCAAATTATAGGATCCTGGACACCCAAAAAGCTAGCATACAATAGAATAGTAACAACGGTGTGCAAGACAAAAAAATTTAACATACAATAGGACACAAAAAATGTAGCAGACCTCCATACTTAGCCAATGTTTGGATCGCGGGTTCTTGGGCTAGTGGGCTCAAAATTGGGCCTTTGTTTTCCCATGGCCTACAAATAACACCGAAAGTTCTGCGATATACAAATTGACAAGAAGACTTGCAGACTACAGAAATTTATCAAAAATAAATAATGTCTGTTACATATCTCTAGAAATTACATCAACATTTAAAAGCATACATTAGGATAGTAATAACGTCTGTTAAACCCAAAAGGTTAGCATACAATAGAATAGTAACAATATCGTGCAAGACAAAAAATTAAGCATACAATAGGACACAAAAAATGTAGCATACCTCCATACTTAGCCAATTTTTGGATCGCGGGTTCTCGGGGTGGCGGGCTCAAAATTGAGCCTCTGTTGTTCCGTGGCTTACAAATAGCACCGAGAGTTTCGCGATATACAAATTGACAAGCGGACTTTCAGACTATAGAAATTTATCAAAAATAAATAATGTATGTTACATATAATAACGTTTTTTACATAGGTTTGTGGAGAAAAAGACAAAAAACTTAGCATTCCCGAATTAGTTTGCTTGAAAGAAAAGGCTTCTGGACAGAAGAAAAATTTTAAATTTATCAAAGTATAGGTTCCTGGACACCTAAAAAATTAGCATACAATAGAATAGTAACAACATCATGCAAGACAAAAAAATTAGCATACAATAGGACAGAAGAAATGTAGTAGACCTAAATTAGTTTTCTTTGGAACAAATAAGAAAGGTTCCTGGACACCCAAAATTTAGTATACAATAAAGGCATTCCTGAATCAGTTTTCTTTGGAATTTATCAAAAAATAATAATGTGTGTTACATATTTCTGGAATTTTAAATGCGTTTGTCATATAGACTAGGATTGGAGCTCCTGTGGACCATAAAAAGATATAAGTACAAGAATTTGGAATGTCGAAATAAGAGGTGCGCAACGGTAGAGAGGAAGACCTGAAAATAAGAAATTGGAAGTTATGAGTATTTGGTTACATTTTTCTATTTAAAGAATTCATAAGTGGATTGATAAAGAAAACAAGATGACAATATAGACTTAAACTGAATTGATAAAGAAAACAAGATGCCAATATAGATTTACTGAACCCGATGCGTTTTTGTTGTTGTCGTTGATGGTCAGTGGAGTCCTATCGAGCGGTTGTTGCCCTTCCTGGACGAGGCTATCCATTCTCTGTTGGAACCATTCTTCAATGTAGCTTTTCATGGGGGCCATGTTGATTTCATCCCGGATTTCTATGTCGTAAAGGTCATTTTCTAATTTCCTTAGATCCATTGAAATACTATGCAGACTCAGTTCAATTTCTTCATTCTGTGTTGCATAGTCTAGTACCCAGCGCTCGTGCTCATCTAAATGATGTTCAAGTATGTCGTAAAACTTTTCGAAAGACAACCGCTTTAAAATATCAACTTGTTCCTGGAAGGCTTCTTTGGTGGTTGACAAGGATTTGCGAATTAAGTTTGGTTCTTGAACCTCGTTGGTACTTTTGGCTAAGCCCATTTGGATTAGGCTTGTGAAAAAGTCTTCCTTTTCTGATATGACTTGTTTACATGATTTGACAATGAGATCCAGGTTGTTAACTTTCTTTTGCCAGCATGCTTTTGATTTTTTGGTCCTCTTTGGGGAGGGGAGTTTCTCTTGTCTTCTTTTCAGTTCCGATGTGTTGACGACATAGTTGGCATAATGGGTCAGCACCTGTTCATAGAAATACTAATCATTTTTTAAATTCACCTCCAAATGTTCCAGGAAATCATTTGCCTTCTTTCTGTAGGAAATTAAATTTTGCGATGTTTCCGAGGCTTCAATAACTAGTTGCATTCTTTTGTTGATGTTATTCTCTACAAGGGCTCTAGAGAATCCAAGGAGGGTAGAGGATACTTTCATCTTAGATGCAGTGTTAGCAGGCATGATTTTTGCCAAAGGACTGGCAAATTTCGGGGTTGCAATGAAATCTTGCTCAAATTCGTTGAGGCAGTCTTTCAGATTGGAATTTTCCGTCTCAATTCCTCCAATGGAATCATGAAGAATTTCATCGGTTACTTGGTGAAATGAGGAGATTTGGGATGGCCGCATTTTTCTAAAGTTTATCTCTGTGCAAGATTTTCCTTTCCTATTTGTTACATCTCTCTTTTCAATGACCATACTTTTAGATTGGCTGTTAAAAACAATGCTCTAGAATACGAAGGATTCATCTTCGTCAAAAATTTCGGTCTCAGATATTTCCACTGCAAACGACCCAATTTTGTGCATGTGCTCAGTTTCAATTTCAAGTTGCAGCTGTTCACTTTCAATTTCGAGTTCCTCTGCCTACCCTGCATTGTTTTTTCTMTTCTTCATCAGTGGAATTTTGTGAGAACTATCAATTTTTATGCGAGGAGGGTTCTTATCTCCTCCTCCATTTGAATATTTATGGGTTTCTTTCTTACYGGGGTGGTCTGTTGAAGCGATGATCCATGATGTCGTCCTCTTGGGAGTGTTGGTGGGGGACTGATTACTCTTCTCACCATATACTTTTCCATGTTGTTTGTACAATTCAGTCACTCTTTGCAATGTCTCTGCATTGCAATYGACAGAAACARGATTGTTGTCCACACTGTCCATGTTTTGGGTCAGGTGTCTATGGATAAAAGAGTTGTTAAAGGCAACTGCTAGTAAATGTTCTCAAAAAATCCCATTAGGGTCGAAGCCTTTTAGCCTTTCATCATACTTTAGGTTCAATTTCTTGAAATGGGTGACAAACTCGTCAATATTGTTGATGTTTCTGCACACGAAGTCTCTGACTTTCCAGGGTAGAGGAATGAACTGTTTTTTTTTTCTTGTCATGGAAAAAATGCAACCAACGGTTGTATTTCCTTTCTATTTCTACAAGAAACATCTTGTCTGTGATGTGGCATGGAAGGAAATAAGGATTTTCCTTAGAGTCAAAGACCACGAGGACACTGTAATTTTCGTTTTGTTCATGTGTGCCCTTCCTGTTCAAAAACTTGGTTGCCTAGCTAGACATCTGCGAACATCCTTGCCTAACAATAAATCTTTGAAAACTGAGACAAAGCCATTAAAAACTTCATAAAAAAAATGGGAGGCCTTGTGCCTCCACAGGGCCTCATACCATAATGTTACTGGGTCGAATCCACAATTTATTTTACTAGAAAGAGAAAGTTTTGGAAATGGGCATCAATGCACTATTGTGAAAATCAAGTAGGATGACATATAAAATTTATTCGATTCTTTGAATCATGAAAACTAGGAACAAAGGTCAATAGAAATTAACTTTCTCCAATCGAAAATGTGTTGTTCCTTGACCGTGAAATACAAAATATAAATAATTATACGGGAAATGCTTGTCGTGGATGCTTGTCCCGTTATTCTTGTAAACAACCAAGCAATTTCATGGAATGGATTTCTAAAGGAACTTACTTGCAACCTTGTGATATGTTCAAGAACTATTGTCGGGTCTTCGAGGAAGTCGGCTAAGATGTCCAACCCATTATCATGTTTTTCTAGAATCTTCTTGCAGTCTTGTCCTCTGAACGTCAGTGTTGGCTCCAAAAATTTTAACATCTCACGGAAGGCCTGAGGTGACAAAGAAATAGGAGAATGTTCGTGCAGTGGAATAATTCTTTGGCCTGTAATATATTTTTCTGCGCACCAAGATACCACCTCCTTACAGTCAAAAATCTCAGGGACGCAACCTGCATGAGCGATTTCAGAGGTCCAAATCACTTGGTTTGGGCGGAATGGGATGAATAGTAAAAGTATGTCGTGGACCACTGGAAGTTCTGGTCCTGATGTCTGAAGATATTTTTTGTATCTCCAAAAAAAATGTTGTCGACCTGCTTCCATAACTCTACAAGAACGTTTGTTTGCTCCAAACGATGAATGAAATAAAAATTTGGAAGGGATAATATAACCCTGCACAAATCTTGGTCCAAAGAGTGTGAACAGGAGATGTCCTCGAGACTTCCATTCATTAATGACAATTTGGACGGCTGTTGCATGATGCGTTTTTAACATTAAACACTAGTAATCACATACATAGAAATGCGAACATGGAGGATATTGAAATGAGTGATTAAGCATTGTCGATTTCTTGAGCGGGCCAACATGACGACGTGTGTTCAAGATGAACAATCGGAAGGGACAAAATAACTCTTTGCACATCTTGTTTTAATTCGTAATAATGGGAGACCTCCTTGAGTGTTTCACCCATTAATGACAATGTTGACGGTTCCTACATGGTCAGTTGTTGGCATGAAAGGTTTCTAATTGCATAGTAAGAAAGTACAGAGGTCGTGGGCACGGGAAAAAAAATCTTCGAAATAGGGTTACAAGGTACAATCATTGAAGGTGAGGGCACGAGGATCAAATTGTATGTCTCAGAACTTTTTGCATGCAATATGCATAACAACGAAGAGGGTATGGTAGGACAGTCCAGAGGGAAATTTGTATATGACTAGTAAGATCATAACTAATGTATATCAGGAAGGAAAAAAAGTTAGTGGGGATGGAAGACAATGATAGATACTCAAAACATTTGTGAATCGTGGTAGAGTGAAGCTTGCGAGTTCGAGGAGTACGTGGTAGAATTGTAGATCACATAATTTTTTAGTGTAATATGTACATCACAGAACAAGAAGATGCAGAGTTCGAAAGCACCAGCCCAACAACCGCGGCCATAAAATTGGCTAATATGGAAAGCAACAACAGTCGGTCAGATTCATCATGTGATTATATAGATGGAGATAAAGATATGTCAGCCGACCAATGTTGGAACCTGAGATAATAGAACGACAACTAAGTATATAACCAGAGAGCCATAATACACGGGAAGAAGAAAATGGAAAAAAGACTAAGTAGTCCATGGTGGAATTGTAGATCACAGAAACTTTGAGTACAAGATGTGAACCTGGTAGTCAATTTGTATATTACAGAGGGCCGGATGTGAACTGTTTCGTACCATTGTGTTCAGTTGTCACTAGTAAGATCACAACCAATCTATATTAGGAACGAGAGGAAGTTAATGAGGATGGAAGGCAACAAAAAATTCTTTGAAACATTTGTGAACCGTGGTAGAACGAAGCTTGGTGCCAACCCGAAACAGTATCCAAGAGTTGGACATTTCATGAACCCGACAACAAGAGGATCCAAAACAGGCTGATAAGATCTCTGCAGAAGATGCAAGGCCTCGACGTTCAAATTGTATTGCTCCGAACATTTGAATGCATAATCTCTAACACGGAAGAGAGGACGATGTCGGAATCCGGTAGTCAATTTGTATATTGCGGAGGGTCTGATGCCAAGTGTTTTGTACCTCTTTGTCTAGTTGTCACTACTAAGAGCTAATTTAGTATTGAAAATAATTTTTTTGATACTGTTAGATACTTGATAGGGATTGCCATCCGAAAAGAATGGAAATCTCCACCCCGCCAGCCCTGGACTCCGTGTGTAAATTTGTATATCGTGGAACTGGGAGCGCTTTTTGGAGGACACAGAACAATATAAATGAAATGTTGAGTCATCTAGTCTGCAGGTTCTCTTGTCAATTTCTATATTGTGGAATTCTTGGTGCTATTTGTAGAACACGAAACAATGGAGACCCAATTTTGAGCCCACCCGCCTGAGAACCTGCGATACAAAATGTGGCTAGGTATGGAATGCGTAATCCATACATGGTCTATAAAATAGCATGTTCATACTTTATAGTACCATAATACATGGGTACAGAAAAAGGGAAAAAGGATAGAGGAGTCCACAGTGGAATTGTAGATCACAAAATTTTGAGTGGAAGACATATATCACAGAACAAAAAAAAACAGAGTTCAATTGCGCCAACTCGACAACCGCGGTCATAAAATTCACTAAGTATGAAAAGCAATAGCGACCGTGAGCCCTGGACTCTATGTGTTAATTTGTATATCGCGGAAGTGGGAGCATTGTTTGGAGGACACAAAACAATAGAAATGCAATGTTGAGTCAGCCAGTCTGCGGGTCCGCTTGTCAATTTGTATATCATGGAATTCTGGGTGCTATTTGCAGGGAACAAAACAATGGAGGCCCAATTTTGAGCCTGCCCTCCTGAGAACCCACGATCCAAAATGTGGCTAGGTATGGAATGCGTAATCCGTACATGGTCTATAAAATATCATGCCCACACTTTATAGTCCCATAATAAACGAGAAGAAAAAAAGGGAAAAAGGATGGAGGAGTCTGTTAGCGTCAGAAGTCACCCCTGGATTTCTTGCAGGAGCAGAGCCTAACGCCCATTAGTTTTTATGTCATGATTTATTTAATGGGGTGATCGGATGGAGGTTAACTCAAACGATGTGGTTCCAACTTCGAAACTAGGCTAGGCATGTATGGGCAAGTGAGGTCTTAGAGGACTTCAGACAGTGAGGCGTAGTAAGGGTGAGTAAGGGGAAGACTTATATCAGGGAAATG
This sequence comes from Picea engelmannii, assembly GCA_009831015.1. Lineage (NCBI taxonomy): Eukaryota > Viridiplantae > Streptophyta > Pinopsida > Pinales > Pinaceae > Picea > Picea engelmannii. The sequence goes on along the minus strand of ML802213.1, from coordinate 54,238 downwards.
CGAAGGTCTGTAGTAAACATCAGGTTTCCAATAGACTGTAGAAGAAGGCATCCAAACGCAAGATATTCTTGCGCTCAAACACAGAAAATTGGAGAATACAATAATGCATAAATAAATCCTTTATCATGACATAATTGCAATGATCTTCACGAATCATTTGTTCACTAACTCTCCGAGCATGAGACGAAAATTTAGATGGATTAAGAAGACTGTTTGTTATAAAATAAGAAATCTCATATACAGATGCATGACCAGAAAGCTAGAATGTCTGCTAAAACTTTACAATCAGGAGCTCTGCTCTACCATCGATGCCTACAAAATACAAAAGAATGAGTTTATATACTCAGGAAAATTCACCTCACAGAGGCGTGCTCAGTCACTCAAGGCTTGATGTCCCTTCAGTCAAACTTGTACTGATATCTTTCTTTAAATGCCATCTTAACTACGCATGACTCCTGTAAGGAGGGTAGCTGAGCCATGAAGTGCTCGGCTAGCATGCGCAGACTTCTCTGTCGAGTCGAGGACTTTGGCACGGCTTCGTTGAGAGAATCGATACTCAAGACCTCTGCGAGCAGGCGGCTCGCCAGACCCTCCATTCCCCTCATTTAATGAATGAAAGGAGGTTTCAACCACCCACTCTTGCCTTCATTTACTTCAATACTAGAAACAATATTAATATCGGGTCCAATGACGCCTGGAGATCGTTATGATCCCCCCTGCAACTGAACTAGGCGCCTTTGAACTTATTTATGCAACTCCTTCCTCTCCCCAAGTGACCATGGGTTGTGACCATATTCTTTCAGCGTTCGCGAATATGAAAGGGCTAACCTTTGCTGATTGAAATCGTGATGAGCGATATGCCGAGATGGCTCAATCTGGCACCACACGTCCCTCTGGATCTGACGGCTCTTAATTCTCCTGGCGATACCATGGGCCCGGGTCCAAGATTCTCCCAGCGCCTCGTGCATCAGAAAATAACGGAGCTGCTCTTTGTGTGTTGGAGTCGCAATGGGCGAAGCACCGAGATGGCTCTATTTGCTGCCAGGTGTCCCCACTGGATGGACAACTGAAAACACTTCGTGAGACCGCAGGTCCCACCTTCTATGCTTTCGGCGCTATCGAGGTTCGGGGTTTCGTGATGTTGAACAACATGAAACTCTCTCCCTACGAACTCCCGACCACCGAAACGCCGACGCGACCAGATCTTGCGACATGCGTCCTTAGGATGAATGGACGAGGGGGCATTCGATATTTACAAGAGAGACGCCCTCGTTTGCAGGCTCTCTTGATATGACCCAGGGTTGAGACCATGGGCTCGGTGCCAAAGGCGCTTTCAGTGTTTCGTTGATCATTACTTCCAAGTGCAATGAGCTAAGGGCTCCCTGTTCCCCAAAACCCCGATCCGCGATATGCCGACAGGCTGCCACCTGTCCCAGTTAGATCGGACAATCTGAACCTGTTGATTGAAATACGAGAGTTGTCCTTTGCGCTAAACCTTGGGCAATTCGGTAGCTCCGAAAACCCAGTGACCGTCGATCTGCTTTGCAAAATAGATCTTAGATGCTGCCGATGACATTTTTCCCACTCGCTTGACCTGCTACTTGGAAAAACATGGATTCTCCCATGCTGCGCTTGGGCATTTCATGTACAATCTACATCCCTGGGTTCTTCTGCGCCAAATGACAAAAATAATCATTAACAGAGTCCACAGTGGAATTGTAGATCACGCAAATTTTGAGTGGAAGATGTATATCACGGAACAAAAAGAAGCAGAGTGCAATTGCGCCAACTCGGCAACTGCAGGCATAAAATCCACCAAGTATGAAAATGAAAAATATGTCAACATGCCAACATTGGAACCCGTGATCATAGAAACATGACTAAGTATATAACTAGAAAGTAATAATACACGGGAACAAGACAAGGGAAAATTGACTAAGTATCTCGTAAAAGAACATCTAGTGTTTGATTATTAATGCAATTTTTTTTGAACCCCTGTCGAGTTCTCACCAGTTAAGGCATAAATTGTAGATCACAGAAGTATCTTTCATACCATTGTGTCCAGTTGTCACCAGTAAGATCATTCTGGATGTATATCAGGAAGGACGTGAAGTTGTTGGGCATGGAAAGCAGCAACAAATACTTTGAACGAAGTTAATGTATACGAGGAACCCGCAGTGGAATTGTAGATCACATATGTTTTGAGTGCAAGATGTATATAATGGAACGATAAACAACCGGGCTCGTAAGTGCTGACCTCGCAAGGACAGCCATAAAATTGGCTAAGTATGGAAAGGAACAACGGTCGGGTGGATCCGTCGTGTGAGAATATAGATGGAGATGAATACATGTCAGCCTGCCAACTCTAGAACCAGATACCATAGAAAGACGACTAAGTATATATCTAGAAAAACATAATGAGCGGGAAGAAGAAAAGGCCAGTTCGTATCCGCCAACCCGACAACCATGGAAATAAAATTGCCTAGGTATGCAAAGGAACAATGGTCAGTCGGATTTGTCATGTGAAGATACAGATGGAAATTAAGATATGCTAGCCTGCGAACCCTACAACCGCCCATCATAGAAATATGACTAAGTATAAAACCAAAAATTCATAATGGATGGGAAAAGGAAAAGGGGAAAAGGGATAAGTATCTGAGAGTCAAAAAGCCTTTTTTTTTTCCGTTTATTATTGGCAATGTTTTCGAACCCGTGTTGGGTTCTCACTAGTAAAATGCAAAATGTATATGACAGAATAGGGGACATAGGTGTTGGGTATCGTGAACGCGGGGCCTGGTGGCCAGATAACTTACTAAGTATTGGTCAAGAGAAAGGTTTGATATCTATTTCAATAGTATTCATACTAATATGTATTAATGGAGAAAGTTTTCATATTTATTTGAATAGTATTCATACTAATATATATTAATGGATTGTTTTTGTTTCAAATGTAAATGTTCTCCCAATTTGCAAGATGCTCTTCGGTTTGCAAATTTCGTTGAAACCACGAAAATTTTGATTGCAAGAAGTACATAGCGCAATAAGAAACACAAATTTGCATTGTGGTTTCAACGAGATAAACTCCTTATCATCTATTCATCTTGTATTTCTTGCAATGACATGAGCAAACACCGACTCTCCATAAACATCAATATCTAAATTAAATTAAATGCAATAAAAATTTGATCTGATTTAAGTAATTAAGACAACTTTAGTCGTTCCTTTATTAATGCCAAACTTTTCGAACTCCTGGTGGGTTATCAGTAGTTAAAGCATAAATTGTATAGCACGGAAGTTGTTTGGCTGCAAGATGTATATGACAGAACAAGGAACATAGTTGTTTAATACCACAAACACAAACATAATTTCCTAAGCTTTGCTGAAGAGGAAGTTTTCGTATTTATTCCAATAGTATTGATATTAGTATATATGCACAGATATTATAAAATAGAAGAAGCTGCAATATATCCAACATACTGAATAGGAACATTGCCTCAACACTTGAGCTGACTTGTTGTAACTTATTAATTCATTCTAGTTACGGGACCCGAAGAATGGAAGCAGGACGACTCCCCCAATTTCTTTCTTTAAATACAGGGCTGACACCACATAAGTATGGCTTATGAATAATTATTCTTAAATGTAAAATGTAAGCAAAGAACATAGCAAGGTTTATTTAAATTGAAGTAGTGGGCAATAGAAAGAAAATCTTGTCGTCCATGTTTAACGACATGGGGGAAGAAGTTACAAAATAAAATTAAAACAAGTACCAGAGATTGAAAATTACTATTAAAGAATAAACCAGAATTATCCTATATTCAAATAAGATGGGTTACAAAATATAGTTGAGGCTATTTGCCACAACGATTGCAATTTGGCCTGCCACCGACCAATAAAAAATATGTACATTGATGAAGCTTCTTGACAGTTTTCTTGACATTCAAACCCTTTATTCGTAAAAAATGAGTTGAATATCAATTTCGGGTTTTGTACTTAATCGGTGTTGCGAACTACATCTATCCCAGTTTTTTTAATAACTTATCGCTTCCAGATATGGCCTGCTTACAATCACTGGTTATTCAACATTCCATTCTTTGTCAAGTATTAATTTCCCTTTGTCGTCGAAAACTTGGGGTTTAAGGTGCTTTCCTTGCAATGTTCCTTACCCTTGACATCTGAGACAACTTAAAAATGCGATTCAGGATGATTTCAAAGTGGAGGGAGTCCTTTTGTGTGATAGTATTTATGGCAGGGTAAAAAAATTCAAGTATGTTGTGACTGGTATTCTACCTATATTTGATCATCTGTTGGTTGAAAATCCCACCTGAATATTTGTATCTTGAACTTCCTTTCTTTATTACAGTAAATTGGAAGAAATGTCCAAGCCATATGAAACATGAAAATATGTTGAGGTACATAACTTCTTCGGGAAGCACAGTTCTGGCAAGTGCATCAAATGCTGGAGAACGCATCAACACAGCTCTGGCAAGTGTATCAAATGTTGCAGATAACATCAAAATATATCTTTCTTCATAGTGGTGGTAGGTATGGCGGCCCACATAAAGGTCTAGAATGTTTAGAGGTGACTCCAAATATGTGGAATCTGCAGCTACATCTAGAGGAAATCGAACAAACTTTGACAAAGAGCATGGATTCCTGTCAATTCGTTTACCGGACCAACATGTAGCTCATAAAACTTTGAAATATAAACTTTTGTAGTGATATTATGTCGTTTTATCCACCCATACAGTTTCCGTTACCCTTCTCTAGTTACACTCACAAATGGAGTAATATTTCACGTCATCTACGAACATGATGGGCCATTTTGCAAGCCATTGTAAATGCACCACCCTCGATGAAGACAAATTCTTGTGGGATCTGCAGAATTCGATACAGTTGCCAAATCTGTGTTGTTGGAACAAGGTATATACTTCAACGAAGAACTATTTTGTGCATGACCTGAAAATCCATTACAACTCCCAACAAGAAAACAAAGAAGCTCAACAAACAAATCTCCACATAGCCTTTTCAACCAACCAAAGCATCGAACACAGGGAGAAAACCAACTAGAACATACCTGTTCTTTTTTTTTCCACCTCTCTGAGTTTCTCTTCTATAAAAAATAATTTTTTTTACTCAAATCTCACGTCACATAAAACCATTCTCTCTTCTTTCATCTGGGCCTCTGATCCGAAATCGGATCCAGAAGCCTGACAGGGCTTGAAAAATGCTCAAAAATGAAAGTGATCAGAATTTGACGAAACCAACACCATTGCATCCGTCTCATCTTCCCGATTCCGGCGGTATATTTACTTTGTCAAACGGGCTCCGTATGAGAAAGTTATCGCATTCTAATCGGAAGCCCAAACAGGTAAAAAGTCAAAGGTCAACTGGTCAAAAAGTCAATGTTGATGACATCAGCATGCTGACTGTGTAGTAGATGATGTGGCACTCTCTGGATGATGGTGATTGGGAAGGTTTGCTGACAGGGCAGACATGTGGCAGGCAACTGGACCAGTCAATGGTTGACAAGTG
>ML802213.1:26423-44247 GCA_009831015.1 Picea engelmannii | reverse complement strand
TGTCATAATTCCTCTTCTTTCCTCATTCTTTCACTAAGTTTTCTCAAATGGTTAATTAATGCATGCAAAATTAAACTCAACCATAGTCATTAAAAGATCCGACGGATCAGCCTCAATCCCATCTCTAAGTTGTCTTACATGTCCATGACCAGGAACATTAGAACGAAGGCACCCTAAAGCGCAACTCTTCGATGGTAGAGAGAAATAACAATAAGTATTTAAAAGAAACGCTTGATGATCTTCCGCAGATTTTGTGTTAATTCGTTTTAATGAAAGATGTTCTCCACATTTTCGCTTATTAATGCCAATATTTTAAAATATGTACGTTGAATAGTGACTAATACCACATATTAAAATTCCCATATCCGAGCAGATTCTCAAATCTGACATCTAAGATATGCACAATATTAAAGAGGAACATGATGTCAAGGCCTCTGTGGGTGACACGTTCGTGGACTATGCTGAAGCTTTTAAGAAAACTAAAAGAGCGCAAACACAACAAAATAAAAAAAATATTTTTGCAAATTAAAAAATGCAGGCAAAAGAAATTACCAGATCCCATAATATTCACATGTCTATTCATTTTAATGGGAGATGTCCTCGATCTTTCAAGTTATTAAAGCCCATCTTTTCAAACTTGTCTGGTCGGTTCTGACTTTTGAAAGCATAATTAATGTCTATTGGGAAGGGCGGAAGGTAGCGTGGATGGAGGGGAGCGACAAATGGTTTTCAATTTTCTTAACCCACAAAATTGTCAACCTGCTAAACTTTGAAAAGTCGACTAAGTATGGAAAGATAGGTAGAATAGACAAACTCATTGCAGGCAGAGGCACAGTTGCGAGTTTGAGAAGTGCCCGGTCAAATTCTAGAGAACAAAAATTGTGGGTAAAAGATGTATACACTGAACATGACCTATCATAGTTCGATAGAACCTATCCACAAAGCCACATCCATAAAACTGGCTAAGTATGAAACTGAACGACAGTTGGTCAGAATGACCACAAAAAGGCGATAAACTATAGAGCAAGAAACACAGTTTACAAGAGGAAAAATAAAAGGGAGAGAACAACTATATTTCCCACACACCAAAACCTACGCTCATAACTATGAAACCATAGTAACACATAATCCATGGAAAAAACATCACCATCTATGAAATATAGTTTGAGGTCGACAAAGTCTGGTTCAACACGTAAGAGATGCAATTTACATCGACTACATTTTTTTAGTACATTCTTTTATCCTAATAGTATTATATACAGACTCCACAAAAAAAAAATGTAACAAGAGATCCAACTGTGGATGCAGCATCCCAACATTGCAAACCCTAGGAGAATAAGAACAAGCACCAAATAACAACCCAATTAAGAATCACCAAAAATCCCAACTGCAGGCGCAGGACTGGAACCCTGCAAAGTCGAATCAAACAACAATAAACAACATATAGCGAAAAAAAAAGAAAAAAACAACCACTCCACCAGGAATGACGCAGTTCGAATCACGATTGCAAAAACCCAAATGTGCAAACTGCAACAACACAAATAGGCAAGCAAGAACAACAACAACAACATGCAAATAAGAAATCAATGGAGATGCAAAAAACAAGCATGAAACAATGAACCAACAATGTCGCTAAAGCATATAAATTTTAAAAAACGGAAAAAATGTGTTGTAACGAGCCTGTTAAGTAAACATTCTACTCTACCAAGCCTGTTCGGTGAACATTTAAGTCTGTCAGAAATGCTTTGTAAACATTTAAGAAAAAAATGCAATGTGGCAGGTCTGTGACGTATCCCCAAAAAATTATTATATTTTTTGTAACAATAGCTCGAACAGTAGAGAATGCATTGGAAGGCCAAACTTTGGATATGCCAGCATATCAATCATTGCCATAATTTAACCTAGCATAAAATGCTAAACCAAACATTCATATTAATCCTATCATTAATCCATCTTCGACGAATGCATAACAAAATATATGATTAAAAAAGACATATACGATCAAATACTTTGGATATGCCAACATATACAACATTGGGAATAGAAAAGCCAGAAATAAGACCTCCAATCCCTTGTCCATCCAAATCATGACAAATATGGTACTTATATATATATATATATATATATATCAAACACCAGAGAATGTATTGGAAGGCCAAACTTTGGATATGCCAGCAAATCAAACATTGCCATAAATTTACCTAGCATAAAATGTAAACCAAACATTCAGATTAATGCTAGCATTAATCCACCTTCGACAAATGCATAACAAAATATATGATTCAAAAAGACCATATACGATCAAATACTTTGGATATGACAACATATATAACATTGGGAATAGCGAAGCCGGCAATAAGACCTCCAATTCCTTCTCCAATCAGATCGTGACAAATATGGTACCTTTTTTTATATATAATTCAAACACCAAAGAATTTATTGGAAGGCCAAACTTTGGATATGCCAGCAAATCAAACATTGCCATAAATTTACCTAGCATAAAATGCTAAACCAAACATTCGAATTAATGCTAGAATTAACCAACCTTCGATGAATACATAACAAAATATATGATTCAAAAAGACCATATACGATCAAATACTTTGGATATGCAACCATATATGGCATTGGGAATATCGAAGCCGACAATAAGACCTCCAATCCCTTGTCCAATCAGATCATGACAAATATGATACTTTTTTTTATATAAAAATCGATGGTTTTAGTTACCTGGTTCCAACAATAGATAATATGGAAATATTTGTGGTCAAAGGACAAACTAATACGAGGTCAACGATTTATCGATCGCTATAGTCCCTCTATGCCTACAACAGGGGCTAATAATTTTTTTATCATATACTAAATTTGATATTTATATATTAATTAAGTGTATTAAATTGAATTACTTATATTTATTAACCAAATAGTTAAGAAGTTTAAACCACTTGATTTAATCCTTTATATTACTATAAAATTCTTATGATAGTTTTTATGAACTTTTATAATATTTTAAGAAGAATAATAAGATTTTACAACTATTAGGTCAAAGAAGAAAAACATTGGAAATAGAAAATCGGAATAACATTTAAAAAATAAATATTTTTTATTATGGAAATAAAAACATTTTCTTGCTATTTTTCAAAGCTAAGCACATATATTCTGAATAGAAGGAAAAGAGGCATTCAAAACATTATACAAACATAAACCTAAAATGATAATTTATAATTGATTGTGTGAGGGGTTCATTGTTGTCAAGAGTTAAAAGGTTCCTCCATATAAGAAGCACTAAACTCATGAATGACAWWATATATTATTTCCATATTATTTCCAAAATTTATGGAGTTAGAAGGTTCCATACTATAAGAACCACTAAACACATCATGACATAATAAACTAGTTCCAAAATTTGATATTATTGAAATTTAGTTTAGAGATTAAATAATAAGAATATATATCTACTTAATACATTAGAAGGGGTAATTATAAACATTAGAAATGTATTATATATATTTTGGAATTATGGAAAAATTATTTACTAAAAAGTCCTATTTTTTTGGATTCTCAATTAAAGGGTTTCCAAAATACTTAGTAAGGGTTTATTATAAACTTAGTATTCCTTATTTTTAATTTCTATATATAAGTAAAATTATATATAAAATTAATGATTATTAAAAAAATATTAAATAAAAAATTATCATACTAAGTAAACTAATTTTCTTTAATTAAATTAGTTTTTAAAAATAAAATATTTAAATAACATTATTTGAGAGTATATAAAAAATTGGTTAATTTAATAATTTAAAATAAAATAAATTTAAAAGGAAAAACTTTTATAAATAAGATTAAGACTTAAAATATAAACTTAAAAGAAAAGAAAATAATTTTATAAATAAAATTAAAACTTAAAATATAAAAAAAATCACAAAGTTAACATAATTTTTTTTATTAAAATGATTTCAAATAAATATGTATATAGTATTATTTTTTAATATAAAAGATCATTAAATACAAAGTCCCTCTAGTTTTTATTTTATTTTTACAAATATTATATAATAAAAATCCTAAATATGTTATTTAAAATAATTTTTATTTTTAAATGTTCGATAATGTATTAATTATAATAAAATATTTATATAAAGTATTTTAAATTTTAAAATGTTTGATAATGTATTAATTATAATAAAATATTAATATAAAGTAAGATGCATGATTTCCCCCCGGATGGGGTGCCACGCGGAGCAGGACGGGTACGTGGAGAAGCGTCAAGAGGGGCCATTAATGGTGGCCAACCGCCCTCATATCCCCGCTAGTTATGAGGGGCATCACTACAATCAGCCTCCACCTTTTGACAGGGCCTCTCACTTGCGCGAACAGGCCGGCCAGCCAGAGCATTAAGCCCTCGGCCTTAATGGCTACTGCCACCATTTATGCCCTTATCAACCCTCTCGGCAGCCTTAGAATGCATTTCCAGCTCACATAGCCGAGTAAGAACAGACGTGTAGGGGAAGTTCTGGCTCTCGTCCTAATTCTCATCATGTCGCGAGCTAGAAGAAGACCCCGCAGAGGAGCAGGGTGGTACGTGACCGACTCTCGACGGAAAAGGCACAAACGATTCGAGCGAGCTCTGGTTCTTGCTAAGAGGAAGAGACCCAGGGAGGCCACAGCAGTAGATTCACCCCCCGGTACTTATGTCGAGGAATTTTTTTTGATGGAACTCCCCCATGACTTCTCTGAAATTCGCATGTTTACGGTCCCGGACAATTGGACCCCCCCGGCGTGCATTGGAGTAGAAGTACCACCTCCCCGCCTGCGAAAAGAACATGGTTCCAGCGACGCTCCCACTGAGGAATTCGCCACCTGCTTGGTTGAGGAAGAGCTGCCGGAAGGCAACAATGAATTGCAGCTGCAGAGAACGCAACATGCACATCAGGAGATGGACGTTGAGCACAAGTCGCCACCCCTGCCACCACTTCTTCACCCGGAGCACCTGAACTTGATCTTCGAGGTCTGCAGCATTGTGTACGACCAAATCTTTAGGGTTGTTCGTGTTAGCCAACGCTTGGATATGTTGTACGCAGCTTACTCCAGTGCCACCCCATGACGACAATGCCCCACCTGCGCTCAGCTCTATACCATTCCTGTAAGAAGCGGTAAGGAAACGGACGACCGCGAGGACACCGGTTAATAGGTTCTCCTGTTTAGCTTTGTCTAAAACTCTCTCTCTTTTTGATGTTTATTAGAGCTGTAGCTCTTCTAGTTCATAGCCATGTTAGCGTTAGAATAGACATTATCAAACTGCTGTTGAAACTGGTCACGCACCCTGGTTTCCTTCGGACAGTGTGGCAAAATGAGAGTTTGAACTTGCATGTTATTTTGGATAGGCCAGCTGTCTCGGTTTCCTTCACAGGCGGGACAACTGGCACCTCCATGTCATGGTGTAATTTTGAAGCATTAATATAACACGATCTGTGTTTTTTACTTAAAAAAAAAAAAGAAGATACATGATTTCCAAAATTTAAAAATCATAAAAACCAATTAATTCTAATATTTTTTATTTTTTAATTCTAATAATAAAAAACAATTAAATTAAAATTTATTTTTTATGTTTTAATTCTAAATTTTATTATAATATCAAATTCATTTATATTATTATTATATCAACTTCATTTATATATTTACTAAAATAAATAAAAAATGAAATCTAAAAATTTAATAAGATTAAAATCCTCAAATTCATATCTTAAAAAAATAATTCTTATTTTCTATTATAGTTTAAAGAATAACATTATCGTAACTACAGAATTATTTATATAATTAATCAATTTATAAATTACAAATATTAAAAGTTTGAAAATCATTTATATAATACTAAATACTAAATTATAAATATTAAAAATTAAGTGTGGTATAATGTGCAAGTTATAAGATAAATTAAAAATTAAAGCAAAGAAAAATTACTAGTTAAATCTTAAAATATATGTGATATAATATCTACGTTATAAATCAAATTAAGATAAATTATAAATTAAATTAAAGTTAAACTGTTACTTAAATTTTAAATATTTTTTCATATAAATAATTTTATAAAATATGAATTAAAAAATAATAAAATTTAGCTTTTTTTTTTTAAATTTAAAAATTGAAATAACAATCAAACATAAAAAAAAATATATATATATTATTTTTCTATAATAAATCATAAACATCAAAATTATAAATAGAAGTAACAAGAAAAAAACAATAAAAATTAAAGAAATTTAAAATCTAAATAATAAAATTTAATTTCCAATAACAAATCATAAAGATAAAAGAATTGAAATAACAAGAAAAATAAAATAAAATAAAATTTAAATAATTTCTTATAAAAATAATTTTATAAAATATGAGTAAAATAATAGTAAAAATTAGTTTTTTTTTTTTTTTAATTTAAAAATTGAAACAACAATGAAACATAATAAAAAAACAAAAAACGAAAAAAAACAAAAAAAAATAATTTCCTATAATAAATCATAATTTTTTTTATTGAAATAACAAAAAAATAAAAATTTAAAATAATTTAATTATTAAAAAAAATTAATTGCAAAATAAAAATTGGAACGCTAAAGATTGATTATTGATATTATCATTACCTTTTCAACACCTCAAATCAATATGATCAAAACTCCAATCATGATTATCTATATAATATTAATTACTCTTTTTATTTTCATTTAGAATCCTTTGCCTCTCTCTTATACGTTCTTATACGTAGTACAAAACAAGTGACTACGTCAAAGCCAAAACTTCCAAACCAATAGGGAAGCACACAAATTATTAACAAATAAAATAAACAAATTATTATTGATTCTCCCATTGCCTTTCCAACCCCTCAAAACAACACAATAAAAAACTCCAATCATCATTAACCATCGAATATTAATTATTCATTTTATTTTCCTATGTTTATATTGCAATCATTGGCGTGTCTCTTTTATAGGTATTACGTGACAAGTGATTACGCTAGAGCAAACACTTCCAAACCAATAAGTGTAAGAAGATATATTACTAACAAATAGATTACAATGTTAGAAAAATATCACCACATGTTTAAGAAGTTTTGAAACGGGATGACTTATAGAAGTGAATAAAATATCCAAATTAATCATTATATGAAATATTGATGAAAATAATAAATTAAGTGGTTGAGAATAATAAAGTATTAAAAGTTGTTGAGACATAATAATCATAGTAAGGATTTTTGAATATTTTTTTTTTAATATGAGATAAATAATAATAATAAAGTAAAATAAATAAATTGAATAGGTAAAGAGAAAACAAACATATAAGTATTTAGGGTTATGAAAATGATGAAATTAAGAGAACAATTATATTGAGAGGAAAAGAATTAAAGCCAAAAGATAAAGAGGAAGGAAATGATGGACACAATCGCATAATTGAAAACTAAACAAATGTAGCCTAATGATAAAGGTGATGAATGGTGGGTGATAAAGGTGATGAATGGTGGGTTTCCAGGTCTTGAAAAGTTTGTAACCATTTTGGCTATTAAAATTATTAGGATGTTTTTCAATTCATGGATGAGGCTAGAGGAGTAATAAAGGGTTGAGGCTAGAATTTTATTTTGGTTAAATAAAATGAGGTGCTTGGATTTAAAGGCTTGTGCATCTTGTTAGATTTATCTTTAGGATCTCTACATTGTTGTTTGAGGGTTTTTGTAGGGTTTTAACAAGGTTTTGATGTTCTTCTTAGCCAAGAGTTTTGAGACATGTTATGTGGTGCCAACGATATAGGGAAGGGAGATGAGAGCACAAAGAGGGGATGGGGATGAGGACATTTTTGGTTTAGTTTTTCTAGCCGAGTGGAAGGTTTGTTTTATTTGAGAGAGAGGGAGGGTGGCCATTAGAAAGAAAGGTCTTAGTTAGGTGCGATTTTTCCTTTGTGAGGAATTGAGGGGGAGGGGAAAATATGTCATTGGCTCGATTAATCAAATTTTTAAGGATAACATATTTTTGAGCTCGGTGATGGTGGGGAAAAACATGAAGGTATCTATCGGTATGAGTCTTCCAAAAAGGGGATGGAGTTGTCTTTCTGGGTTTTCATAGCCAATTGGATGTGAGGGGAAAGGATATTAAGATGGTTAAATAAAGAGATCAATTTGGAATGCCCATGAGGCCAAATAACAAATGTGTCATCTACAAATTGGAACTAACATTGGGTTTGAGATCAAAGGTATTTAAGGCTAAAGACTCAAAATGCTCCATAAATATATTAGAAACCACAAGCAATAAGAATGACCCCATGGTTGTACCTTTGGTTTGTTCATGTTGGTTTGAAGAACTGATGCCCTAACACACAACACCATTGATTTGTGTTCTATATTAAGATAGAGATATATTTGCAAAGAAGATGTGTTAATATAACTAATAAAGTACCCGTAACTATAGACAAATTAATCAACCGAAGTAAGTAGGTTATTTTAACACTCCTCCTTAATTACATCCTTTGAATTCTTCAACATCTATCACTGTTTAATTCTAGCTATGAAATTTAAAAAAAGCATCTATTGCTAATGGATTTATGAATATGTCATACAATCAATCTTCTGATTTACATGTTTCCGCAAATCATTTCATGTTGTTATAGGTGTGGGTGTTTCCTTGAAACTTTTCATTGTCGTCTCAACACTACCTTGAAATTTTTCATTGTTGTCTCAACACTACCTTGCATTTTTTCATTGTTGTCTCAACATTGTCACTAGGTTCGGTTTGTCTAGGATTTCTTCAGTATGGACTTCATCTTTGAACTTGATTCTTGCTTTATATTTGAACTTCCTTCTTCCTTACTTTTGTAACTATAGAAAACATAGATGTCCATATAGAAAGAAATCCATCTACATCTACATGGGTAACTTTTCTTCAGGAATTATTTTTACATACATGGTTCATAAAAACATTAAACTCCCCCTTAATCATAACTTGGCCCTAATCATCTCACATTCAAGGATTCAATTTCTTTGATTCAACATCAAGCTAACATCCACCCTCATACCTACCAAGTTGTTTATTCCACAACTCGATGATACATCCTCTATATGCACAAGAGAGATACACCATGGGCTATGGTGCTACCTATATTCTTGACTAACGAGGCTTACAACAATCTTGTAAAAATCAACTTACATCTTGTAAAAATAAATTCGCATATGGATAGAATTGATACACTTTTACAACTAATACACTTTTACAACTAGGACAAAAACTCTCTAAGGTGTCATTACAACCTATCATGCACTTCCTCATTACAACATTTCATGTTATGTACAACATTTCAATACTTGGATTGTCATCCTGTTCGATCTCCATCTCTTGCCAATACCTTCTCTCCATAGCTTCATAGTGGATTCTTATATTCACGTGTGGCTCTTAAATATTATCTTACCAAAAATATTTGTTGCAGATATAGTCTGTGTGCCTTCTTCGACTCACCATGAAAATCCTCATTCTCTTTGCTTTGTTGGAGACCTTTCTTATGGACTTCCTTCTTTGAATGACCATCGAAATGCTCAATCTTATATATGGATATCTTTCAATCTCTTTGCTTTGTTGGAGACCTTTCTTATGGACTTCCTTCCTTCTTTGATTGACCATCGGAATCCTCTTTTGACTGACCATCGAAATCCTCAATCTTATTTATGGAGATCTTTCTTGCAGATTTCCTTTTTCCACAATCAAAATCCCCAATCTCACTCTTGTACATCTTTCACTTGGACTTCCAAACTGGTATTGCATTCCAAATTCTCTTCTTTCTTATGGCTAAACTTTTCTTCACTTGGGATCTTTTCACCCAATGGTTTTGCGGTCCAGATATCTTTTTCTTAAGGATAGACTTTATTCACTTGGGATCGTTTCACCTAGTGGTTATTGCACTTTCTTCTCTTTTTTATCTCCACTTCGATCCTTCCTTTATCGGTTCACTTCCTGCAGTGATCTGTCAATCTTTCCTTTATCACTCCACACAGTGATAGCTTTGGTCTCTTGAAATGATTCTTTTTCTACTCAACGATTCTACTGATCCTTTCTTTTTCCATTCATACGATCTACCAATATTTCACTTGTTATCTTTTCACCCAGTGATTCATTCTTTCTGATCTTTAACACTTCACGCTTCTTGCTAACTATATGGAAACTAAACTATTTTCTTACAGAAAAGAAGTTTTTCTTGCCTTGAGAACTTCCTGGTTGGTGTTGCGGACCAAATCCCTTCTCCACTCCACACAATTACACAATCTTGCTCATAGAAAAGTGATTCTTCTTGCCCTATTTCAGACTATCAAACCCTTCTTTGCTGACGGTGTTCTGGCAACAACTTTCTTTCTTAATCGCCCGATGCTTTCTCAATGATTCTTCGACATTCTCTCCTTGAAAAATTTCCACACAAATCTTCCTTACTAAGCGCTATTCTTCCTTGGATGCTATCTTGCAGATTGTACAACTTGACTATTCTTTGCTAACTCTTCGTGGCTTCTGCTCAATGATCCTTTGCTTAATTACTCTTATCTCCTTGCAAGATACTCCTTCTTCATCTATCGGCTATGTTGGCCTGTACTATGACAACTATTCTTTCTCCTCTTATTCAGAATGTGGGAAACTTGGCCCAGATTCTCATGTGCGTGGAATCTACTCCTCCTTCATCCTTTTCAGCATGTGGAAAACTCCACCCAGATTCTCATGTGCGTGGAATCTACTCCTCCACCCTTTTCAAGCATGCATTTGTCACAGTAGCTCAATATGACGACCCTTGATTTCTGGCTCTTGTTTCATGGAAATTATTTGAGTTGATGTCTCTCAAATAGGAATTGGTCACCTTNTCTCATGTGCGTGGAATCTACTCCTCCACCCTTTTCAAGCATGCATTTGTCACAGTAGCTCAATATGACGACCCTTGATTTCTGGCTCTTGTTTCATGGAAATTATTTGAGTTGATGTCTCTCAAATAGGAATTGGTCACCTTCATAGTAAAAGAAAAACAACCACGTCAGTCGAGACCTACTTCTAATGTCTTTCAAAGTATAACTGATGGTGAAATATGCCATCTCACCGATTGCTACTTCTATATTTGTTTGCGGAGTTATCAAATTTATTTGGCTTTCCAGTCGTCTCCCCTAGGACCTCAGTACCGACTACTAATAAATACATGATGAAGGGGCTTGCTAATCCATTGTTGCGTGCAATCTTCACAATTGCTTTTTTTTTTTTCTTAATTTCTCCTTCTTACGTTTGTAATCCTGCTTTTATAGGATATTATGGGACAGACTCCATTTTTCTCAAGCAATGTTTTGTTATGCACTATCTTACCTCATAAGCGTCCATATCCTTGGGCCCTCGGGTTCCGGCATCCTGTCATCGATTCCTGGCATCCCAACTCCTGGATGACTCTTTGGGACCAATAAAGAATTTCTAGCTGCACAAGGCATAGATTCATCATGCTGCTGCACTAACCAGAGCATCATTTATGCACTGATCGGAGCTTCATGGATCGACTAGAGCATCATCATTCCTGGACCGACTATAGCTTCCTGCATTGACCATAGGTTAATGACTACCCTAGGTTAATGACCAACTAGAGCTTCTTTCTATCACTGACTGTACCTTTTAGGCGATGAGTATACAACCCAACAGTAAGGTAGAGCAGTAAGGGTGGTAAGGCAGGGAAGGTAAGTATTATAGACGAAGTAATGGCTCTTCAAATGTTATTGGATCTTTCGGATAGACTAGAGGTGTGCTAAAAGTAGGAACATGCTAACCTATTCTGGATCTACTGAATCTATACCTAGGAGAGATACTGCGGGCTTTGCCCCTGCCTTCGTCTAGGTGTCGACTCAGATGCTTATACTTTCTGGTTTCCATGTAGGTCTGCGAGCAGAAGCATTACATTAAGTCCCAATGATTGTGAAGCTAGTTGCAGTAGTAGCCAAGGCAATTTACCTTACTGGCCCAGAACCTGTGAATTGAGTGGAGTCAGATCTCGCTGGAGAGTCATAGCCCATTTAAGATTAAGCTTGGTGTTTAGGTATAAGAGCCTCCCGAATATAGGCGGGAAGGGGCAATTGAAATGGCCTTTGCGTGTGTTTTATTGCTAGTTAACCTAGGCTATGGTAACATAGTTGATAGCGTCCCGCTAGAAAGTCGGCCCCAGACCCGCTCGCTCTAGTACTAATTGTTGGTTTGCAAAATACTAATTGTTGGTTTGGAGAACTGATGCCCCAACACACAACAACATTGATATGTGCTTTATATTAAGATAGAAATATAGTTAAAAAGAAATTACATTAATATAACTATAGCAAATTAATCAACAACAATAACTAAGTTATTCGAGTTCATAGCAAACGCCTTTGAAAGCAAAGAAGGTAAAAGAGAGAAAAAATTATATCAGGTTAAGAATTTCAGAAGGTAAAAGAGAGACAAATTTCCATTAGGTTAAGAATTTCATGGTCTACGAGGAGGGTCATTGTATTACATTCGAATTAACGTGCCTAAGCAAGTAAAGTACTGGTATAGCAACATGACACGGGAACTCCAATCATCAGGGATGGTTGTTGATCACATCTTTGCTCTCAAAATAAATTTTACATGGTTTGCGCATGAACGAAAACATTACAAAAATCAAGAGATAGTTGACCATGACTCATATATTGGAGGAAATATGGGCGGACGAACCACAGTATTCGCGAACTCCACCAGCTACGCAAAACAACTGACAATTTAAGAGAAGGCATTAAAAATCAACAGTCCCAAACTAGCACAGACAAGATACATAGCCGATGTGGGAGCAACATGTCAAGTCACTAAGCCTCACTACAATCATCCCAGAAAACAGACGGATAATGGAGCGAACCACCAGTATTCCTCAAAATAATCGAGATATAGAAAAAAGCATGCCCTAAACCATGGCAAATAAAAAATGAAGGGAACAAAAAAAATAAACAATAGAGATCTTGAGAACCATGACTATAATATTTTAACCATGAATGGATAATCTTTTTTCATAAAATCCGAAAAGATGCTTATGAAAACAAAGAACATGGCTTTGCAAAAGGGCAGGGTTACTCTAGACTAGCATTCATCTTAAGAAAATAATTTCCTATAATATTTAAATTAAAAGATAATCCAATAAAAAAAACCAATCTTATAACAAATGCTTTATTTTTTTCACAGAAAAATCTTTATTTATTAATTTTTTTTATCTTAAATTCTTATTTTAATTTAGATTTAATTTTTTTGCACATACGCGATCGTTCGTTGAGAGTGCAAACTTCTTTCGATGCAGTAATTTCAGCATGTCTAAACCAAACCCTAGGGGATGCAGAGAATTTTAAATACCCAAAACAGAGACACATGCCAAAGAGCTAATTCCAGGAACAGGGACACATGTCAAAGAATTTTAAATACCCGATTTATGAAGCGCAGATAGTGGGGTAATGAGTTGAAAGAGACGTCCAAAACACCCAGCAACTATAGCCCAATACCCGCACCAACTTACCAGAGA
Organism: Picea engelmannii; assembly: GCA_009831015.1. Taxonomy (NCBI): domain Eukaryota; kingdom Viridiplantae; phylum Streptophyta; class Pinopsida; order Pinales; family Pinaceae; genus Picea; species Picea engelmannii. The sequence goes on along the minus strand of ML802213.1, from coordinate 30,702 downwards.
CGAATAGTGAAGGTCGGGTCAAATTAGGGAAGAAGGAAAATTTATGCCGAGGAAATGCAGATCACTAATCTAGCAGCATTGCTGGTAAGGATGTGAGAAGGCATGGGGAAATATTATTTACAGGGATCGAAAGGATTGATAGGAAGGTTCAAGAGATGGGCAGACTAGAGACGGAACTAGTGGCGGATGGTTAAAGGGATATGAAAACGCAAGTACAAAAAACCATCTGATGACACGGAACTAATAGGTCTTAAAATTTTTTTTGCCAAATGATTAAATTTGGAAAAAAAAATTGTTAGAAATTTGGTAAAAAAATTATTAGATATATATATGGTTGTTAGAATTTTAGATTTAATTTGAATGATTATTTTTGTGTAATCTAAGTGTCTTAAAAATTATTAAACGAAGTGGTTGAACATGTTGAATCCATTTCTACATTCAAAAATAAATTTTAAATAATAAAAAATAACAATTTTATACAAATTTATGTCTATGCGCGGCTAACCCCTTTACTGACGCTGAGACTGAGTTGAGGGACACCTTAACTGATTTAATCGTGAGGGATCGCTGACGGCTTGATAGGTCCCTGAAGCCTTGACCTACGTTGAAGCTGTCAAAAGGTTGTAATAAACAACTAAAGAGTGGGGAATCTGAGGTTCCTGACTTCATGAAGAGTGTTGATGGCATGGGACGAGTGTTGATGGCATGGGACAAGGGAAAGGTTGTAATAAACAGCTTTGCGCCTCCTAAAACCCATATAGGGACCCCATAGGTGAATAACCCTACTCTCATCTCAAGAGGGACTCCATAGAGATTTATGTCCAAATTCCAGGTTAAAAACAATTTAGTAAAATAGTCCAACAATGCATAAAAGTGATATAACAACCGATAAACTTTTGCTTGTGATATGGATACGTCACCGAAATATTAATGCAACTGAGAAACTTTTATTGTGATATGGATACTTCACCGAAATTTTAATGTGTACCACATGCTTTTTAATACAGTTGAAGAGGGTTTAACACATTTGAAGAGGGTTACGTGTAATCTACTTTCCATGAAATTCACATTATTAATTTCTTATTCCAATATTTTTAAAAACAAAAATAAATGTACTTATAACAAAAATTACAATACCAAAATAAGGTTTGGATGTCCGTTCGAAATTGTCCGATCAAATAATTAAATCTTAGAACAAGAGGAACACATAGTGAGAGAGTGTTTACGAAACTTAATTCATTTAGATAATTCCATTACATATATAGTTCAATAGAGGATTAGATCAAACTCTTAATATTGTAGATCTCAAACTACCCACAAATTAAATGTGTTGAAAGACATTTTAAATTCACAATTAATTCTAAAAGTTTCTACATTCTTCCAACATTTCCCTTTCATGGAGAAATGAATTTTCTACAACACCTAACTTGCTTCTAAAAACTTCAAACTTGAGTTTACCAAGAGGCTTGATAAATATATCAACCACATTATCATTTGTATTACAAAAAATGGAATTAATTTCCTTTGATTCAATCTTCTCTCCCATGAAGTGGTGTTCTAGCTAGATGTGTTTTGACCTTGCATGATATATTGGATTGTGTGCCAAATTGATATCACTTTGATTATCACAATTGATGCATGATGGATCGTTTTTCTCCTCTTCAACTTCTGTAAGAATTCTCCACAACCAAATAGCTTCACATGTAGCACTAGTCAAGGTTTATACTCAGATTTTGTTGACGACAAATAAACAGTAGGTTTCTTCTTGCTACTCCACAATAAAACCCTCGATCCTATATGAAATTCATAGCCTGAGGTGGATTTTCTATCATTGGGATTTCCTACCCATTCTGAATCAGAAAAACGTCATTTCAACATTAGATTCATTCTAGTATATATAATACCAAAATTTATTGTTCCTTTCAAGTATCGGAGAACTTTCTTTGCAGATTTACAGTGGCTTTGACTAAGGATGTTGACTGAGTATGCAATGTTTGGTCTGGTAGTGGTGAGGTAGTTCAAACTTCCCACCAACTAACGATATAAAGTATTAACTTCCTCTTTAGTTTCATCATCACTATATAACTTTGCATTATGTTCTAAGGGAGTTGACATTGCTTTACATTCACTCATATTGAACTTTCTAAGAATTTATTTTTTGTATCTACTTTGAGTCATTAATGTTTTACTAGACTCTCTTCAAACCTCAAGTCCTAAACAGTAATGCAATTCGCCAAGATCTTTCATTTCAAATTCTTGAGACAACTGACTTTTAATCTCTTCAATTAACTTGCATGCACTGCCTGTAGTAATGAGATCATCCACATATAAAGATATTAAAGAAACATTTCCTTCTTCATATTTCTTAACATACAGGTTAGTATCATTTTTTATTTTCACAAACCCATTCTAATAAAAAAAATGTATCTATCTTTACATACGATGATCTCGGTTCTTATTTCAAACCATATAAGGCTTTCCTTAACCTACAAACTAGATGCTCCTGTCCCTACTTGACAAACCTTCCAGGATGAACTAAATAAACCTCTTCCTTTAAATCACCATTTAGAAAAGATGACATCTAACTGATGTATTTTCCAATTATGTTTTGTAGCTAAGGAAATCAATACTCTAATTGTATTCAATTTAGCTACTGGTGCAAAAGTATCATCATAATCAATTCCTTCCTTTTGTGAATATCCTTTTGCAACTAATCTTTCCTTATATTTATCAATGCTACCATCTGCTTTAAATTTAGATTTATACAACCATTTGCTTCCAATAGTGACTTTTTTTCAGACGGTTCAACTAATTCCCATGTGTGATTTTTCATAAGGGAGTCATATTCATCATTCATAGCATTTCTCCACTGTTCATGTTCTTTTGCTTGTTCATAGTTCACAGGTTTTATGACATTCATTACATGGGACATCAATGCATAATTTTTATTTCTTATAGGTGGCTGAGTTTGTTGTGATGACTTTCTTGGTCCTTCACTGCTTCCATCTCATCTCCTCCTTTGTGGTGACTCTTTTCCACTTGATGTATCATGATTCCTTGAAGTGTCCATACTTCTTTTATTTTGTTCTCAAACTTGTACCTATTCTTGTTCATGTTTAACCATTGCATACATTTTGACATGCTCATCATTATCATTATGTCAAGCATCATCATCATTCATTTTATTACCTCTCTCTGCATTCTCATGAAACACCGCATATCTACTTGCAAACAATTTATGTTAACTGGGATCAAATAATTTATATGTTTTTTTATCAGTACAACACCCAATAAAAACACACTTGATTGATTTTGCATCAAGTTTTCTTCTCTCATCCTTTGGAATATGTGCAAAGGTAGTGGATCCAAACACTCTTAAATAAGTGACATCATGTTTATAACCATGAAAAACCTCAAATGGGGTTTTCAAATCTAATTTCTTAGTTGGAATTCGATTCTTTAAATAAACAACAATATTAATAGCTTCTACCCAAAAACCATTATAAATTTTTTTGCCTTGAAGCATACTGCGAGTACATTCCACCAGTGTTTTTTTCCTTTTTTCAATGACACCATTTTGCTAAGGCCTATGAGGTACTGTAAATTGTTGTTGGATTCCATTAAATTTACAATAACTTTTAAATGTTCCTAATGTATATTCACCACCCTGATCATATATGATAATTTTCATACATTTTTCTGTCTGTTTTTCAGTTATAGTTATGAATTCTCTAAAGTACTCAAATACATCACTTTTTCTCCTTATGAAATATACCCATGTATATCTAGATCTATCATCAACAAAAATAAGAAAGTAGGAAGCACCACCAAGTGACCTAGTTTGCATAGGTTTTCATACATCAATACTAATTAATTCAAGTATATTTGTTTGTCTTTTCTCTGTATGTATGGGAAACTCCTCTCTATGTTTCTTATTAAGTGCACACGCTTCACATGGAAAATGATCATTCTTCATAACATGAATACCTTCTACCATTGTTTTTCTTTGAACCAATATCAAATCATTGTAATTTAGGTGCACATAACTGTAGTTCCATAACTCTTATGTTGACATGCTTGTGGATACCAATGCAACATCATGATTCATTATCACATCCAAATTATACAATCCACCAACTCTGGTACCTGTGGAAACAATCCTGTAGTGATCCTGGATGTTAAACCCTAATATTGGCTCATTCCCCGTTAATTGGGGCATATTACATTAGTAATGTTATTTTATTTATGTCAGATTTATTCCATTAGTTGTAATTATACC
>ML802213.1:8569-24154 GCA_009831015.1 Picea engelmannii | reverse complement strand
TTATAGAGGTCATGTGAAAAGATCCTATCTTGACCACTCCAGACTTCACAAAATCCTTTATTATGGAATGTGATGCCTCGGGAAATGGAATTGGTGTTGTCCTAATGCAAGAAGGAAGGCCCCTACCTTTTGAAAGACGACCACTCAAGGGAAAGGACTTACACAAACCCATTTATGAGAAGGAAATGATGGAAATACTACATGCATTGAAGAAATGGCCTCCTTACCTAATAGGTAGGCACTTCAAGTTCAAAATAGATCATGATAGTCTTAAACATTTGTTGGAACAAAGACTATCTTCAAAAGAACAACAAAAATGGGTAACCAAGATATTGGGTTATGATTTTGAAATTGTCTATAAAAAGGGGAAGAAAAATGTTGTGGCAGATGCACTCTCAAGAAAGGATGAAGATGTTGAGGCCCTTCTCTGTGTTATCTCGATCATCCAACCCGATTGGATAATAAAAGCAAGGGATGAATGGAAGAATGACGAAAAAGTGTGGACTCTCATTCAAAGGTTGCAGCAGGATTCCAGTGCATCAAATACATTTACATGGAAAAATGATTCACTATGGTACAAAGATAACTTATATTTATGTAAGAGCTCCCAACTCAAAAAGAATGTACTATTGGAATTGCACACCTCTCCAGTAGGAGGGCAGTCGGGATTTTTGAAAACCTACCATAGAGTCAAGAAGGATTTTTTTTGGGATGGCCTTGAAACTGATGTTCAAAGGGATTTTTTTTGGGATGGCCTTAAAACTGATGTTCAAAGGTTTGTGGCAGAATGTTTGGTTTTCCAACAAAAAAAATGGAAACAATTAAGACCCTTGGTCTTTTACAACCATTAGCCATCCCAAGTCGACGCTGGGAGGAGGTTTCCATGGATTTCATCACAGGGTTACTTAAGTCTAAAGGAAAGAGTGTCATCATGGTGATTGTTGATAGATTGACCAAGTATGCACACTTTTGTGCACTCTCTCATCCCTTCAAAGCTAGTACAGTTGCCACCACATTCATGGAGATAGTTCAAGACCTACATGGTAGCCCAAAGATTATTGTAAGTGACAGAGATCCCATCTTCACTGGACATTTTTGGACATAATTATTTTCTTGTTTGGGTACTCAATTGGCTCATAGATCATCTTATCATCCTCAATTTGATGGACAAACCGAGATAGCGAACCAATTTCTGGAAAGATACCTTCACTGCTTTGTCTGTGATAAACAAACACAATGGTTCAAATGGCTACCCTGGGCAGAATGGTGGTATAACACTTCCTTTCATACTGCAACAAAAATGACACCATTTATGGCACTCTATGGATACCACCCTCCTTCCATCACTTCTTCTCTAAAATAAAAATCTAAGGTTCAAGCAGTGGAAGATTAAATCGAGCATCAACAACAAGTTCTCCAAATCTTAAAGGACAAACTGACCATGGCACAAAATAACATGAAACAACAAGCAGATCAACATCGTAGTGAAAGAAGTTTTGAAGTAGGGGATTGGGTGTTTTCAAGACTACAACCATACAAACAGATGTCCCTCAAGAAATCCAAGAAGGATAATAAATCATCACCAAAGTATTATGGCACTTATAAGGTGTTGCAAAAGATTGGTAGTATGGCATACAAATTGGAGTTGCCTACATCTTCACGAGTACACCCAGTTTTTCATGTTTCATGCTTAAAGAAGGTTATAGGCAACAAGATTCCAGTTCAAACTGTATTGCCAGAACTTGACGAGGAAGGAAAAATCATATTGGATCCTGAAGCCATCACTGACACAAGAATTCACCAGCTAAGGAATAGATCCATTTCAGAGTATCTCATTAAATGGAGGAAACTACTGACTGAAGATTCCACTTGGGAAGATGAGTATTTTATACAGAAGCATCCAGAGTTACTCAAGCGTTGCGGACAACACTTGTCTCAAGGGGAGGGGCATGTTAAGCCCTAATATTGTCTCATTACCCCTTAATTGGGGCATATTACATTAGTAATGTTATTTTATTTATGTCGGCTTTATTTCATTAGTTGTAATTATACCTCCTAGTCTCCTATATATACCAAGGAGACATTTTCATTTAGAATCATCTTGTACTTGAACATTTATTTGGGGTAAAAGGAGGTTTCCCCCTTGAAGAGGCTTATTATCTGAAATTATCTCTTTTTCAAGGCGTTGAGTACTTATTCTGAGGTTTTTCTATGCTATATTGATATTTGGTTCTTAACAATGGATATCTTTTACAACACGCCTCAACTTACCAAATTCCACTGCTAAATTATTATCAGTGATAGTTGAAACATATATTAAATTCTTTTTAATACTAGGAACATACATCACATCATGAATCTGTCTCAATTGTCCATTAGGTAAGTTCACACTTATTACTCCATAGCCCTAGAATTTATGTGATCTGTTATCTCCTAAGTAAATGTGTGTGCCATCAATTTTCTCATAATATTCATCATACCATTCTTTAGTGCAGGTCATATCAGCTGATGCACCAGAATATATGAACCATGCATTCTCATCATCAGTTTAAATAGACAATACAACTTCAGAAACAAACAACTTAAGATTTTTAAATCCATCATTGAATGAAGTGTCATTATTCATAAAATTTCCATTATGCCTTTTATATCTCTGATTTGACTCTTGATTATTTCTTATTTAACAATATTTAGCAAGATGTTCGGGTTTTCCACAATATTCACATTCAATATTTCTCTTAACATAAGAATCATGACGTGTCATACCTTTCTGCTTTGCTTGAAACTGACCTCTGTTCTTGTCCTACGGTTTCCCTCGATATTATATTTTACCTATTTAAATCAATGGCAAATATGAGCCACTATAGTCCAAATCATAATTCTTCATTCTCTCTTCCTCTTGAAGAAGAATTCCAGCCAATTCGTCAAAAGTAGGGGGCATTTGTCTATTAGAGAGTGGTGAAATAAAAATGTTATAATCTTGCACTAAACCTTTCAAAGCGATAGTTACTAAATCACTACTGGAAACCTTTTAACCAATGTCACCTAACTTATCACTTAAATATTTAATTCGGGATACAAAATTACTTATGCTTTCATTGGCTTCCATTTCTATAGATAAAAGCTTATTTTTTAAGAATAAAATCTGGTTTGCATTAGAGGTTTCGTACAAACCTTTGAGAATGTCCCACGTCTATTTGGAAGTTTTACAGTCTCTTATACGAGGAATGATGTTATCCTTTACAAACATCCACATCAAAACTTTCTCTTTCATTTCTCATTTATCCCAATTTGGAATGGAGGTAGCAGTAGTGGGTTTGGGCGCATCTCCTTTGACATTCGTCCATAGACTATATGCCTCTAAAATGGTCGTCAACTTAAACTTCCAGTTTACATAATTTTCTCCATCAAGTTTGGTGTATTCATTTAAATAGGAATCAACAAGGGGGTTTTCCATCTTCCACCACAAACAATTCAACAAGCTTAATAATTTTTATCCAATTTAAAAACAAAGACGTGTTGTTGGCTTTGCACAATTTTACCTCCCAGGAGGGCTTCTTCTCTGTTGTAGGTCGCCCTTCTCTACTGGATGCTCCTTCTCTCTGGGCAGGAAACACTAATATGGGAGAAGGCACGATCAATATCGATAGAGGCCTTATTCAACTAACTATTTACTTGTTAGTGTGCCTCTATGGGAAGATACATCTTCTATAGGAAGAACAATGTGGGGATTGCGCATCATCTGGAAGCAACGCTGGAAGGTCCAAAAACAAAATGGTGCCAAAACAGGTTCTAATGCTGAAACCGAGACAAAATATTTTGTGCAGCAAGTGCACAAATCGTTTACGAACAATTGTTTATCAAACTTTGATCATTGATGCCTCCATGCAGCCAAGCAACAAATGTTTCAATGCTCCACGCTACACGCATGGGTAGATGTTGTCATTCCAATGCACCAAACACTCGCACCAACAATCTTCTCACCAATCCAACACCACGTTCACTCTTCTCCACACAACAATTTCATGCCTTCAAGAAATCTAAGAGGTCTCATGCTCCACGCATAGTGTGGTTCCTCACAACAATTTTAACCTTAGCTCTTATACCAAATGAAATCTTAGAACAAGAGGAACACATACGAGTGAGACAGTGCTCATGAAACTTAATTCATCGAGAGAATTCCATCACATTTATAGATCAATAGAGGATCAGATCAAACTCCTAACATTATGGATCTCAAACCACCCATAAACTAAATATGTTCTCTCGTAAAACTATAAATGACATTCTAAATTCACAATTAATTCTAGAAGTTTTGACATTATTCCAACACAAATAACATGCCACAAAAGGCATCTTAACATGGATTTCATGTAATGAAAGCATCTTTGATCAATGGATTTCATGTAATGAAAAAATATTTATTCATTCAATTGTATAAAACATCATAATAATAATACATCAAATTGGTATATGATATTCTCTTGTTTGTAGGATAAAGGATCCCCTTAGCTTAGGAGAGGTATAGACACCCTATATCCATCTTATTTGAACTTGTGACCTTTTAGGAGGAAACACATGTTCTTAACTATTAGGCACACTCAAACTGTATACAAACATAGAAAGAAAACACACTACTTGTTAAGTTTGATAAGTCTGTTAAACTATATATGGTTATTTAAAAAATAATAATGTTAATTTTATATTATTTTTAAAACATAAAAGTTAAATGTTTATGTGAGTTTTGAGAATTAAATAATATTTTTAAATTGTACAATGTATAACTAAGGCCAAAAAAATATATAGAAACTATATATATATATATAATATAATATAATATAATTTTAAGGTTATATGGCCAAGGAAGTTACCAAATTGGTGTATGAGACAAAGATGGAATAAGGTTATAATTATCAGTCAAGAATGGAATAAGATGTTTAAATTTCACATTTGTTGAAAGGAAGCCAAAATGTCTCACGAAGTGTAATATCTTATCAAGCTTTGATGATAAAATATGCTTGGACTATATTGGAACAAAAGATTATTGTCATTTTCCTGAAAATGGCCCCTAAGCGCCTTCTCGCTAAATGCATTATACAATTTAAAAATATTATTTAATTCTCAAAACTCACATAAACATTTAACTTTTATGTTTTAATTAAAAATGAAAAAATATTAGTTTAAAAAATCATATATGTGTAATATGCATAGCTAATTTATATGTGTATACTTTCATTGTAGATGGATTTATGTAGCCCATTTAAAAATAACATGAAAGATGTAGATATTGAGAGGCATTTGTAATGTAAATAGAAAGCGACCAAGTCATCGAAAATATAATTTGTAATTCTCAATCCTATCAAGAAAATCTTAAATTTTAATAACACCCACATTTTATAATAACACACACCTTTTAAAGCATGTTGGCATTCCTACAATCTGCACATGGTATTTTCAATAAACTTTTACAACATCATATTGTTATTACCTCTCTACCAAATTCCCATGACATCGTAGAAGATACATGTTATATCGAGTGCCTAACGTAGCTTCATTCATGGCCATTAAGATTGACAAGGTTTTTTTATGGCCCAAGGCAATTTCTTCCTCGTTAGAGCATGGTAAAGGTCTTGAGTCCCATTTTTGTTCCAAAAATCATACTAATAATTCTCATATCCATAGTTGCAAGCCTTGTTCATGGCTATTGATCATTAGAAAGTTGGATTTAGGTTCTAAGGCCCTTATTTTCCTCCCTAGGTCATAGTACATGCCCTAACACCCATATGTATTGTGAAAAAACTCATAATGTTTCCCATATTCCTTCTCGGGAGAAAATATCCCTTAAAAAGGATCCATGTGGTTGTTTGAGCCCTATTTCATGGTACTTGAGTTTGAGAAACTTCATTTTCATCCTAAGTACTTTGTTTTCCACCCTTGAACATGGTATGGGCCTAGAGACTCAGTTTTATTGTGAAAAGCTTACTAATGACACCAAAGATTCTTGACAGAGACAAAGATACCGTATAGAGGTATTTTTTCATTGTTTGAGGACTATTACATGAAATTTTATCCTCATAATATTAAAGTAGGGACCTAAAACCTTATGTTCATTTCATAACCATGTTCAAGGCCTCAAGTGTATTGCATGGTGTACAAAACATCCTAATGGAATTAATTTCTAACCCGAAAGCCTCAAGACCCATCTATAGCTCTCAAAACTTATGAATGACACCCATATCCCATACAAATACTAGAGATCCCTTAGAGAGGATCTGTGTGGTGGTTTGAGGTATTATTCATGGCCATTGAGCTTGATAGGATTTGTTTAGGGCACAAGGTCCTTATTTTCCTCCTTGCCCATACTAGGGGACATGATACCCATTCTTATTGTGAAAACAATACCAAGGATGAACATATTTATAGTTGAAGGCCTTATCTGTGGCCATTGAAAATGATAATTATTTATTTAGGGCTTGAGGCTATTGTTTTCCTCCCCTCCCATGGAACATACCCTAAATCATGTAGGCATTGTGAAAAAAATCTTAATGGAATCCATACGCCACTAGCAATCCAAATATCCCTTAAAATGATATTTGTGGTTGTTTGAGTCTTAGTTCATGGCCCTTGATCTTGAGAATCTTCATTTAGGGTCGAATGTCCTTATGTTCCTTCATTAACCACGCTCAAGGCCCTAAGTCTATTACATGGTGTGTAAAATGTATTAATGGCATTGAGGTCCAGCATGGAAGAATCCAGACCCAACTATGGTGCTTAAAACCCATGAATGTGGCCTCCCCAAACCATGGTAGGGGTTGTTGGATAGTCAGTTTGAATAACTAATTTTTGAAGAGCATACACAAAAGAAGAAAAGGGAGAAGTTTGCGAGGTCAACACAGAAGTTAGAGAAGGAGAAAAACAAGGAAGGAAAGTAGAAGTTCAACATAAAAGCAATAAATAAGCAATTAAAGACTAAATAAGGAAAAGTAGCTGTGACATCCCCAAAAATAAAATATTTTGAAATTTAAATTTGCTGGAAATTCATTCTGTTTTTAGTAAATTCGAATTTGGAAAATTTTTGCCATTTATGGAAGTTTCAAATTTCGAATTTAATAATTGTAATTAATTATTATGACTGTTGGGAAGGGATTTGATTTCACCCAACTAACTAGTTGACTATGACACTTGTATGAAAACATAATATTTTATATTGATTGCAGGAGGACAAATGGAACAACCATGTTAAAATCAGCTGACCATGACTCCATGAGTGGGGAACATGTTGGAAACACCTCTGGGCTGATTATTACAAGTGGAAAATCAGGGATTTGGCCACTAGCAGCCCCTGAAAATCAGGGATTTAGAAAGCTGCGAAAATCCCCAAGGGAGGGAAAAAAGACCTAGGCAAAGAGACTTGGTTTGATAAATAGAATATGGGAGGAGGCAGGACGCTGCCAAGTATGATGGAAAAGAGACAAATGATTTTTTTTCCTTTGTTGTTATGAACACTACAAAATGAGTGTGAGGCAAGAGGAATGGTATGGAACTGAAGGACATTGCGGAGGAAGAGTTTCCAAGTTCGCCCTCATGGGTTCATGGTCAGGCTAGGGGGTGAATTGGGGCAAGTAATTTTGATTACATTATTCTACGGTTGGGAGGAACGTGGTTGTTCTGTTTGCCTTCCCACTAACTGGTTCAGATATGTCTCTTATCCCTCTCTGCATGATTGACCTTATATCTCATGTGATGTATTTATTAAAATTGAATCGAATTATTTCCCATCTTTTGTTGACTAATTTAGTCACAGTTGTAGTGCGATTATTAAAACTAGTATGGATTTAATAATCCTGGGCGAAATCTGCCCATATAAATTGATGTATTTTTGCAAGTCTTTATAAATTCTAAATCGTTATTTTTGCGGCGAGAACTTATACACAGAGTTCATTTTTTTTTTTAATTACAAACCTATGAATTCGAAAGCAAACAGGATCAAGTCAAGTTTATATACACCTATATTCTTATGTATTATTACTAGAACTAAAACTGTATGCTTTAGAAATGACAACATGTATTTATCAAACCCCGGTTTACGCATCTTGAATTTGAAAGTGCAAACTATTACCAGCAAGATAGATTTACGCCACATAGTAAAAACGTCTAAAGAGAATAGTCACGAACATAGATCTGTAAGGTTGTTCAGATCGATTCATACAAATATATGTAAATAAGTAAACAACCACAGGTCATATCTTAATACTCGACTCGGATAAACCTGTCCCTAAATTCTTTTAGCAGTAAAGAAAATAGGAATATTTTAGATCCATCATGATAATACGATATGCCCGAGTAAAAGAAAGAAATTTTATTTTTAAGAAAACAGTCCTTGAATATATAGATAATCCCTCCGAAACCTTTTATAAATGTAAGTTTTGAATCATACAGAGATTTAAAGAAAAATACTAAAGCGACGGCCTTAAATACCAAGTGTCGGTCTAAGATACATACGAACAGTGAAACGAGTTGATTGATACAAAAACCCTTAAAGTGTTTAGTTCAACCGGAGAGAAATTTCCATAGGAAAAACCTCCAAATTATCATTATTCTTGACTGCTGAACCTAAACTCAAGGTTAGAAAAACTTTCCCTCTTTCCAAACTACTGTGGAAACCAAGTGCCTTATCAAACGCCTACAAATCAAAATTGATAACCCTGTTTTGTCGGGTCTCCTGAGTGGTTAACAATAAAGGAACTCGAATACCTTTTTATCAAAGACAAAGAGGAGGAGTTGAAAATCTTTGTGAGTACATAGGCCTGAAAGAGTTATCAATTCCGAGAATTAGTAATGTTCACAGGAAGTAATAGAATACCAACAGATAATTACTATTAATGAAATATATCAGAGAATACTTAACTTCCGATTTGGTGGCCTCATCCTTTTATTTCGTTGTCGATTGTCTCCTGGATGGACATCCAGGCCATGGAAGAAGCATGTAAGAAGGCTTTGATGGGTCCTTGCATCATCAAATCCCACCATTAGTGATTATACCAATACTGTGAACGAAAACAAAATTTTAACAAAATAAAAATACAGTTACAACAGATTTAACATAGCAATTTAGATAACGGTATTGTCTTCTGTATTAAATGGACAAGTATATCGAGTTGTGACAAAGGCCAGTCTTGAATCAAGATATTTCCCCAAACTTTAAATCTCTGCAACCCTCCCCAAAGCAAGACTATAGAAAGTAATGTGAGAAAACAGTCAACACAGGGCGTGACAGGGTCAGACCCATACGAAGTCACCTCGCAACAATCGACATTACCAATATAGGAAAAACTGTTCGCGCAGACTCTTATTCGATGAAAGCATTACCCTTATAAAAATGACTCACTGAACCTCTTATTCAAAATACATATGCCATAAGGTTTATTCCAAGAATTGGGCGTGAGTATCTCTATGTAGTATTGGTTTTTATTTACCCAATAAGTAATGACTATGACTTCATTGAAAATGGAACTAAGGGACCGAACAAAATGCCAAACAGAAGGATGCAACCATTGCAAAGGAAAGGCTGGGAGCAAAGGAGTTGTCACGCACAAGTACCCTAACCCTTTTAACACAAGAACAAAAACCCGCATATATTTTGATCCTGGTCTTGTCCTGTAACCACCGTCTAAGAGCATGAAGTAGAGTGATCTCAGGCAATACTGGACACCCTAACCTATTTTACCAGGGGGCTAAACCGATGAATCTTTGAGCTTTGAGAGAGAGGAGACAGAGTGATAAGGACTGCCCCATTCTCGGTACATCGAAAAGAAATACACGAAAAAACTGGTGAACAAACTGAAAGTAAAAAGGGCCCTTCACCGATTAGAAACACTAGACCTATTTGTCTCTGGTTTTAAATTGCATAAAAGATTCATAATAGGAAATAAAATCTTACCACGTAAATGGGCCATGTCAACTGGAAGGGTTGAACAACGACCTCTAGTGCACATTTTTCTCCTCACCCAAAAGAGCCACCGCAGAGTCGATAATGTTATCTCGAGAAGTCACAATGACGAGGAAGAGCTTGCCCAACTCTAAGTGAAGAGTGTACTGCAAGAGTAAATTCCAAAGGATGCTAGGCCATGTGCTCGGATAGATTTTACACATTGGGAGTAGGGAAGGCTAGGTGGAGATTCATCAAGGCTGGTGCGAGTATGACCCTCACTAAACACAGGCACAAAGCCTTAACTCTTTCTGACAGATACTTTCCTTCCCTTACCAACCAAGATACGAAATTAATGACAGTCATATCGCGTCCAACCAGTTGTAAGCGTTTCAGCCACAAAAATAACTCATTCAGTTAGCTTACCCTTCCCTCTTCTCTATCGATGGAATGAACCTTTAATTACGAGATTAGTTGCATAGGACTTATGTGTTAGACTTGTCTGATTTTAAAACTTTAAGTCCGATGACTACAAACGTATGACCACACCTGAGCCTTAAGGGAAATTCGTTTCAGCGAATCGGTCTTTGACAAATTAATACCACTAAATATGACTTGATACGAGTCACACCAAAATATTAACTCTCAATGTTTGCATAGCTTGATGGGTATGCTTTATGATAGAGAAACGTTATACACTTACGCGCAACATGAAAATCCTTTTGTTTTAAGGAGATCGAGATTTGAATCCTAATAAACATCATATGCAAGTTAATATAGGTATAAGTAGTATTAAGATTTATAAGGAAATATATGTGTTGAAAGGTATTGTAACTTTTTGACATCCCACCTTATAAAGTATGAAGTAGGTTTTAACAGAGTATTGTGCTCATATAACAGATAGAACGTCCGTCTATAATGAAGGTAAACTTTAACATCCTGTTCTACAACTTTTATTAACAAGAAGCTGGAGGTTAATGTGCCAAAAGAAAAAACACATTTTTTTTTTTTTATGTCAATTAGAGGTACATGACATATGGTATCAGAGAATAGTTTACAACACTGGGCCTTGAATAGGGCTACATTAATGCTTTGACATATATATTTTACTTATGTAAAACTAATAAAAACTGTTTTGTTACAAACATAATACTTTTTTGTTTCGTGTTAATCATGGCAGCTCAGAATGATGCAGAAATCAGGATGGAAGGAAATCCAGAATAGGAACCTCATGGAGACCCAAGGCAAAATAGTGACGGAAGATCTCCTATGGAAGTAATGGAAACAATGAGGAATCTTATTGTTGAGTTGCAGGTTTTCAAAGCAGACAATGAGAAATTGAAGAAGGCACAGCAGGAACAGCAAGAGATAAATGAAGTTCTGTTACGCAGCATAGTAACCAAGAAAATCCCAAAGGATGATAACCATGATGAATAGGTCAACAAAAGGGTCTCCAAGAACTCTGGGCCAGAAATAGGAAAAGGAGATAGTTCGTCGGAAGGAACACCTTCAGCCGAAGACAAAACTAAAACAGACAGAAAAAGAAAACAAGTGGACCACCTTGAAGGAGAATTTAAAAAAATTAAACCAACCACCTTTGATGGAGAATCCGAGATAGGAGAAGAAGCCAAGGCATGGTTGTTGGACATCAAAAAATACTTTTAAATATACAATTATTCCAACAATATGAAGGTCAGAATGGCCATCTACAATCTGAAAGGGAAGGCCAACATTTGGTGGGAAGACCTGAAATTGGCCAAGGGCCTGAAGGAGAAACAGTTAGAATGGTGTGACTTTAAGAAGTATTTCAAAAAACAGTACCTTTCAAAAATCTATTATGAAAGGAAAATAAAAGAATTCTACGAGCTACGACTTGGACAGATGTCGATGGAGGACCTTATAAATAAATTCTTGGAGCTGTTAAGGTTTGTACCATACATTCGGGAGGATAAGGTAAAAATCCAGCAATTCCTAAGTTGTTTACCACAGTCCTATAGGGACAGAATTGAGTTCGACAACCCCAAATCCTTGAGTGAAGTATTCAGGAAAGCACGAGTGTGCTATGACCAGTAAAAACAACGAGTGGAGTTTTCCAAAGCCTAGAAGGATAAGAAACAAGATTGAATTAACCAATGGAAGAAGGGATACCATCCAAATTCGTATCAGAATGCCACAAAAATCTTTCCAAAAAAGGATTTTCACTCCAACCATCCGAATACGCAAGGCGGCGGAAAGCCGATAAATTTGGGAACAAAAAAGTTTGGGGACAGCTCCTGTGAGCCACTAAAGTGCTGGGAATGTGGAGAAACTCATCTAAGGAGGAACTGTCCACGTTTAATTTCAGCAAACAGAACTGGTGTTCATAATTTGAAGGAAGCCTCGACAGTGGCAGACCTGGGCAGAAGCTTGCATTAGATAAATGCATCCATAGATGGTCGACAAGCTGACCACCAGTTCTCGGTGGTAGAGATCGAAGGTAAATTCAATGACACTCGAATTTATGTTTTAATTGACCCTATAACTACGTTAAGTTATATTACCCCTGATGTAGTAGAGTCAAATAAACTTAAGAAACTGAAGCACGCAAAATCATGGCTTGTACAACTAGCAACAGGTACTAAAAGGAAAGTAGTTGACTTTATTTTTGATTTTGAGTTTAGCTTAGATGGTCAAAATATAAGGACCAATATGAACATCCTACCACTAGGATCTTACGATATGATTATCAGGATGGATTGGTTGTTACAACACAAAGAAGTACTAGACTATTATACAAAGGTACCTAGATATAAAGATGATTTTGGCACTGTTAGAACAGCCCAAGGCACACCAAAACCTGTATCAGTCCGACAAGTTTCAACGATGCAACTCAAGAAATGTTATAGAAAGGGATGTCAAGTTTATGCCATCCAAGTGACGAATCTATTAGAAAAAGAAGATAAGACAAAGTTAGAAGACTTTTTTGTCCTACGTCAATTCAGAGACATGTTTGTGGATGAGATACCAGAATTACCTCCTAGAAGGGAAATAGACTTCTCCATAGACATACTACCCAGTTCAGCCCCTATCTCAAAAACACCTTACCGAATGAGTCTACCAGAACTGACAGAATTAAAAATACAATTACAGGAATTGTTGGACAAACAGTATATCAGACCGAGTGTCTCACCGTGGGGGGCACCAGTCCTCTTTGTGAAAAAGAAAGACGATACTCTAAGACTATGTATCGATTACAGACAACTGAACAAAATGACTATTAAGAACAAATACCCCTTACCAAGGATAAATGATCTGTTCGATCAACTTGGTGGGGCCAAGATCTTTTCAAAGTTGGATTTACGATCCGATTATCATCAAGTTTGGATAAAGGACAAGGACATAAACAAAACAACTTTTCGAACAAGATATGGACACTACGATTTTGTAGTCATACCTTTCAGACTCACTAACGCACCAGCCACATTTATGTGCTTGATGAACAACATTTTCAGTCAGTACATAGACAAGTTCGTAGTAGTATTTATCGACGATATTCTGGTCTATTCTAAAACGGAGGAGGAATATGATGAACACTTAAGAATAGTTCTGCAAACATTAAGGAAACACAAACTATATGCAAAATTCAACAAATGTGACTTTTATCAAAAAGAAATACAATATTTAGGACATGTCATTTCCTTATAAGGTATTTCCGTAGACCCAAAAAAGATAAAAGCCATTATGGAATGGCTAGTACCTAAGGATGTAGCAGATATCTGGTCATTCATGGGAATCACCGGATATTATTGAAGGGTTTTCCAAGATATCCTACCCTATCACATCATTACAAAAGGAAGGGACCAAGTTTAACTGGTCAGAGAAGTGTCAAGACAGTTTTAACAAACTGAAGGAATTATTGACAACTGCACCCATATTGAAGGTAGCAGACCTAGATAAAGACTTCACCGTATGTATTGATGCAAGTAAAGAAGGAATAGGTGGTGTCCTAACTCAGGAAGGACACGTTATTTGTTATGAGTCCTGGAAATTAAAATAACACGAGCAAAATTATGTCACTCATGACTTAGAATTAGCAGCAGTAATACATGCCTTAAAAATGTGCCGACACTACATAATGGGCAGAAAATTTCTTCTATTGACGGATAATAGTAGGGTGAAATATTTGTTTAACCAACCAGATTTTAATGCAAGGCAAGCAAGATGGCTAGCCTTCTTGAGCGAATTCAACTTCGATGTAAGACATATAAGGGGTAAGGAGAATAAAGTAGCGGACACTTTAAGCAGAAGAGTCCATGGGTTATTTGAGATAAATATCAGCATGGCAGAAAGTGATCTAGAACAAAGGATAAGGATAGGAGGTATTAACGACGAAAATTACACTAAGATGATGGCAGAATTTCAAAACAGTATCACAAACTCAGATAAACCAGATCTAAGTATCGACAAGAAGGGACTATTATGATTTAAAAACAAACTTTACATACCAGATTCAACAGAGTTAAAATTAACAGTTTTAGATGAAGTGCATAAGAAACCGTATTTTGGCCATCCAGGTTACCAGAAACAACACTTAGAAAATTATTTTACTGGCCTAATATGAAGGGCGAAACAACAGAGTACTTGGCTAGATGTCAAGATTGTCAGCAGGTTAAGGCCGAGCACGAGCACCCAGCTGGCCTATTACAGTCATTACCAGTACCAGAATGGAAATGGGAGACTATATCACTGGACTTTATAACAGGTTTTCCTAAAACTCAGAAAACAAAATGATTCTATCATGGTCGATAAACTCAGTAAGTCTACACACTTTATTCCTGTAAAGTCTACTTTTAAAGCTATAAAAATTGCTTAAATATTCATGAAAGAAATTTTTAGACTGCATGGTATTCCTAAAATGGCGATTTCAGATAGAGACGTAAAATTTACATCCTCTTTTTGGAAGGAATTGTTTGTAGGGATAAACACTAACTTGAATTTCAGTACAAGCTATCATCCACAAATGGATGGACAGACCAAAAAGACAAACCATATTGTAGACAATATGCTCTTCATGTACGTAAGAACAAAACCAAGCAAGTGGGAAGACTACCTGCACTTGGTAGAATTTGCATATAACAATGGGTACCAAACTTTGGCTAAGTTGATCCCTTTCGAAATACTGTACGACATAAAGTGTATGACTCCAATTAGTTGGGATAACCTGGCTGACAGACTCATGGTTGGACCAGAGATGCTGCAAGAAATGGAAAACATGGTAAGAAAAGTACAACAGAACTTGAAAGAAGCACAGGACAGACATAAAAGCTATGCAAATTTGAAAAGAAGACACTTGGAATTTCAAGTGCGAGACCATGTTTATTTGAAGGTCAAAGCCTGAAAAAGATCGTTAAAGTTAGGGAACTGATCCAAGATGACACCCAGGTTTTGTGGGCCCTTCGAGATACTAGCTCGAATTGGACCCATAGCATATCAACTTGCACTTCCAGCTACTCTAAGAATTCATAATGTATTTCACGTTTCTTTATTGAAAAAGTATATTCATGACCCTACTCATATGATTGATTGGAACTTGGTGCAAGTGGAACCCGAAGGTGAGTTCCAGGTGGAACCCCTACGCATTCTGGACCAGAGAGAAATAACACTTCGGAACAGAGTCG
>ML802212.1:106841-140103 GCA_009831015.1 Picea engelmannii | reverse complement strand
CGGTATCGCGTATCTCTATTCCAACGTTCTACTGCCCTTCTCCTGATGCAGTGATTGAACCCGCCTCTTCATTGATCAACCCTGATAATCCTGTTCGTTACAGGAAATTCACTTACGAAGAATACTATCAGAAATTCTGGAGCCAAAGTCTTGACGGTAAGACGTGCTTGGATTATTTCACTGTTAATGATACGAGAAACTCTGCAAAAGATGAAACCACGTGCCATGATTTCAACGGGTTCACGTTGCAAGATGCGACCCTCTGATCTGTCTTCCTCCACGTACGTAGGCATCGATAAGCAATCTGCTCGAAAGCTAAAACACTGGATATGTATGTCTTCATATTTGAAGTGATTTTAGATACAACTATATATATGAATATGCTAGAACATATATTTAAAGTAATTTCAAATCCCACTGTATATATGGTCCATCGTATATGTTATTTATTTCTCAGGCATCATTCAGCACTCTGCTGTAAAGCATTAAGCATTAAACTCGATATTTATGTCGTCATATTTGAAGCTCTGTATTTACGTCTAAAGGCGTACACCTATTGACAATGGACACATTTAATATGTTTTTAGTACTTAATTAGTTTTGTATGGACAAGATTAAAGATTGTTGGACTATTCTTAGTAGTCCCAATAAATCAATGGTTGTGATTTCAACCACTAACTTCCTCACTATTATAAAGACATCTGTTTACATGTTTATTTTTTTACTTCTACTTAATCATATTTAAAATTTACTATGATGGCTAGCTGATTGCCACCTCTGAGTGATTAACATTTCATTTTCTAAAGAGCCCAAGTTTACCACCCACGAGTGACTTGTGGCTTTGCTAGTTTAGATACAACTCTATATATTTGAATATGCCGGAACATATATTGTCAGATTTGAAGTAATTTGAAATCCCATTGTATATGATCCATCATATATTTTATTTATTGGTTGTAACACAGCCACAGATGTGGGTAGAGTATGTATACCTCCGTAGATTTTACCTCGGATCATTTATTATTTTATATATATACATATTTATTTATTTATGGTCATAGTTAGCTTTTATATAGATAATCATGATTGTAAGTCTTAGTTAAAATATATATATATATATATATATATATATATATATATATATAATTAAAATAATTATATATTTTATATTCTATATATTAGTTTAATTAATATAGACTTAAATTAATATATATTAAGGGTTTAGCAATTGGATATGTGAAATGAGGTGAGTCACTTTTTATTTTGATTCAATTTTAATTTAAAATATATTTATAATCTAAGATTTAAATATATTTTATTTATTTTTTATTTTAAGTTTTATAAGTAAAAGTTGATTTGAAAGATAATAATTAATATCATTATGATCAATTAAAAAAAAATATTTTCCATTTTTAAAGTCAATCCAAAATAATAATAGTTACATTTTTTTCTTTGTACTCATCTGTTACCATTATATGCAATCAATAGAAAAAAGGAAAGAATAGAGACTTAAAAAATGAGCTAAGAAAGAGACTTAAAACTCCAAATAGAGCTAGAGGCAATGATTGATAAAAAAATTAAAGATATCATTCCAACTCAAATAGAGGATAGATTTTTAGGGTTCAAGAGCCAACTGAAGACAATGAAAGATAGGATTCAAAAAATGGAAAAACATAAAAAATCAAACCAAGAAGGAGGGGTTAAAGAAAATCACAACTAGAGAGATATGATTAAAGAGATAGAAGAAAAACTAACCAACAATTTGACCCTGAGTAATGTGGAAAATAAATTGGATATCAAACCCATGAAATAGGAAATGAATAAGATAATCCAATTAGACCCTTGAACCTTTTTTTTTTTTTAGCCTTGAACCTTGTCGAATATCTTTTATCTCTACAAGTTCAACTTCTAAGTGTTGTTAGCAAGCACACTTAACCAAGTGTGTCATGTTGTTGCATCAGAAACACAACAACATGTCAACTAGACTTGTTTTGAAGATTACACAAAACAAGTAAACACGAGAGAATTTCAATAACCCCATTCGTGTCATCAGAGAGCATGGTGTCACTCATGCCAGATGAGTCACTTTAGCCTCTTAACCGGGAGGTAAGAGGAGGATACACTAGCAATGGTAAAAGAAGAATTAAATAATAAATTACAAATTGATACAATTTACCTCATACAAGAAAAGAGGCTAGGAAAAATAATTGATCACAAAGATAGGTTGATTCATGTCAAAGTAAGTTGTAGAAACCATAAATATAGCATGCTTAATAAATCTCCGAGATTAAAAGGATCACAAATATTTATAAATAAAGATCTCATTCCTGAAGACCAAGCTAAATTAAGGAAGGAAGTTCAAAAGGTAAAAGAAGCTTGGAAAGAAGGAAAATGGGCAATAATTAGAAACCGAAAAGATATTGTTAGGGATAGAGACCATAAGAATAATAATAAATAAGAATTTGGGACAATCAAGATCCTTTTTTGGAACTGTCATGCCTTTCCATGGCGCAAATCTCCTATGATAAGTTGGATCCCGAGTGATATTGATATTATATGTCTAGTTGAAACTTGGGAGCATGAGGAGTCTAAGGTCCCTAACGAAGAAGGATTTGTCCTGTTGTCGACATGGAACAAAAAATCCCATCGTAGAGCGATATGAGGAATGACTTGTTATATTAGAAAGAACATTTCTCCTCACATTCAACTTCATAAGATTGACCCTCTCAATTACTGCATTTGGATAGAAATTTCGGACACCAATGATAAGAAGATATATATAGTAATTTTTTATTTTGCACCTATTAATTCTACTTTTTATAAGAAAAATAATTAACAATTGTCCCTATAATAATTTAGAACAATATATTTATAGTTTGAAAAATGAAGGCAATATATTGAGACTTTAATGCTAGGACTGCAACTAAAAAAGATACTCTTTAAGTACTTATTCCAACCATAATCCTTTATGGGTAGATGAGGACCTTGTTTTATCTAATAGCTACAAAATAACCTTTGAATACCTAATTGAGAATTTGTTTGGTACTGAGTTGGTCAAGCTTTGCAACTCTCAAGACCTAATAATTTGCAATGGAGTAATGAAGTGGTCAAAATCCAACCAGATGACTTGTATTCATGGTCTAGGTAGTAGTGTTTTACATTATGTGATATCTGATATCCCTGTTTCCAACCAAATAACAACTTTTGACCTTTTAAATGACCATAAGCCTAACTCTGATCATAAAAATTTAACCCTAACTCTAAACTTTTCCATGCATAAGAGCATCATTGAAGAGAATTATGATAATCAAAGGAATTTGCACTTTGACAAAAGTAAAGTTGACATTTTCTTAAAGGACTTAAATAGTAAATTAAATATCCTAACTCATGAGGACAACATTGAAGAGCTCTATCATAATTTTACATCTACCCTTTCCACTTGTTTTAACAAGTTCTGTTTCAATGTGTCCTATAAAAATAATAATAGAACAACCAACCCTTGGTATGATAAAGAATGTAAAATTGCTAGGAAATCCATTAGGGATGATTCTAATGAGTCCATAAAACTCGATAAGCTCAACACCTACAAATCCCTAATTAAAAGGTAGAAAAAGAACTATATCAATAAAAGGAAAGAGAAACTTTCACAACTATATAAGTTGTATCCTAAGAAGCTCTAGAGCCAAATTCTAAAGCGCAATACTAAAGAAAATAATAGGATTCCCTTAAGGTATTGAAATTCCTACCTTAAAAGCCTTTACGAGTTCCCTTATTCCATGGACACCATTCCTATTGTCCCTGCAAAGGAAGAAGTATTTTCTTTAGATGACATAGAGTTCGGGGTTAAGCGGCTTGCATATGGGAAAGCTAAGGACATTGAAGGCTACCAAGATGAAATTTTTAAAATTGGAGGGTCAATCCTTATCCCTCACATACACAAGATCTTCAATTTAGCAGTTAAACAAAGCTTCTCTAAACTGTGGATGCAAAGCTTCTCTAAACTGTGGACGCAAAGCCTCATTTTTCCTATTTTTAAAAATGGGGATAGAAACATTCCCTATAATTATAGGACCATTATGATTAGCTCGATTTTAGCCAAGATTTATGGAATTATTTTGGAAAAGAAGATTATCCTTTGTATAGAAAGTCACGATAAACGAGCTAAAGGCCAGGCCAGGTTTAGGAGATATCATTCAACTATGAACCATCTTGTTACCTTTAGTATCATTACAAAGGAGTTTTGCAATACTAAAACCAATCTTTTTTGTTGTTTTGTTGACTTTAGAAAATTTTTTGACATGGTTCCTATGAAAAAACTTTGGAATAGGTTGGAAGAAATAAAATTGCGTCTCGAGTTAAGGGTTGTTGCAATAAGGATGTATGAGAATGTTATTGCTAAGTTTAAAAACACTAAGGGATGGTCAAAAGAGTTTAACTACAATATAAAAGTAAAACAAGGTTGTCCCTTGTCCATGCATACCAAGAATTATTTGTCCATGTCGGGGAACTTTAGTATCGAAGTTGTTGTCAACAACTCTTTGAGTGTTCGAAATGCTTCTGCGCATTTCTCAGTTCATACCAACTTCTTCTTTTTCTTCTACAATTCCATGATTGGATTTTCTATCTTCGAAAAACCTTCGAAAAACCATTAGTAATATCCTACTAAATCCATAAAGCCACATAATTCTTGTACACTTGTTGGTGTTGGACATTCCATAATGGCCTCTACTTTCGCTGGATCGACAACAATACCTTCACGATATATGATATGTCCCAAGTAATGAATCTTTGATTGGTAAAAAGAACATTTTGATAGCTTCCAATAGAATTTGTTTTCTCATAGACACTGTAGGACCAATCTTAAGTGTCTGTCATGCTCTTCTTTCATATGAGAATAAATCATTATGTCATAAATAAATACTTCAACAAACTTGTCCAAGTATTCGTGGAACACCCGATTCATCAAGATCGTGAATACCCCCGGGGTGTTTGTCAATCTGAATGGTAAAACTATAAACTCATAGTGTCTGAATCTCATCTTAAATGCAGTCTTAGGGATATTTTCTTCCTTAATCCATAACTGATGATATCCCGATCTCAAATCAATCTTTGGAAACATTGTCACTCCCTTCATCTAGTCAAAAAAAGCATCTAATCTTGGCAACATATATTGGTTCTTAATCTTCTCTTTGTTCAATTGACGATATTCAACACAAAGTCTCCACTATCTGTAATGTCCCCACTTTGGGACATCATCACAGTGCAAAGGTTTATGATGACCAGAATAGCCAGATAGATGTTATAGTGAGTACATGGGTTATTGAGAGGCATTGTGGGGTCCATCTTGCATTTCTCATCATATTCCATCATTATGAGCCATTCCGCATAGGTTGTCTTTGGTTCCATTGCATTCCGACGATTTCCATCATTTTGACTATTTTGAGCTATAAGCTAATTGAATTCACTAAAGAGGTCATTTTGGGCACATTACTTGGAGGAACCTCTCAGTGTAATACCTCATTGGAATCGGGAGAAGCAACACTACATGATGGGATGGTGAGAAGTGAATTTTAGTGGCCAAGGAAGCCACAAGGAGAGATAAGGTGTTTTTCAGAGGTAAAAAGGTTAATTAATTAATTAAAGTGATTTAATTAGTTAATTAAATATTAATAAAATGAAAGTCACTTTGGAGGGAGAAGGAGAGAAAAAACTATAAAGGAAAGGCAAGGGCCTCTACTCATTTCATTCATGTATGATCATCTTTTGATATCTGGCTTTTAGCTAGTGAGCCCAACATTGGCGGTTTTGAGGGTTTTGACTTAACAAACCCCAGAGGACGATTCAGTGGTGAAAGATTACATCTAGCTTGTCCCAAGATTGGTCTCAGAGATGAAATACTCTCGCACACCATTCTAGTTCCAAATCTACTCAGTTGTAGGAGTATTCTACATCAGTTGCAGGGGAAGAGAAAGAGAGGGTGCACTAGCTAGGGTTTCCAACAAGATGGGTGCACCATCCATTGAGGGAGGATTCGTCCTAGCTGAGGGGAAGTGATTTTTGGAATTCCAAGTGTTGGGTTTTCCTTGCAGGTGTCTTAGCATCATTCTTGGTGGGTTTTTGGAGGTTTTCAGTGGAGGATTGATTTGTATTGAGAGTGGGACAATTTTCGCAAGAGGAGGGTGCACCATTATTTGGAGGGTAGATAGATCTAAGGATCTAGCAGGTATTTTGGACAGTTGATCACTTGGGTTTTCATTGTCGTGCCCCGATCTATCATTCTAGTGGATTGGTGGAGTTGTTGGAGGTCTCTAGGAGAGAGGCTAAAGTATTAGGGTTTCGGGCATCTAGGGAGGGTGCACCATTCCTTGAGGAGCATCAGATCCATAGGGTTTGAGAGTGGATTTGGAGATTTGAGAGCCTAGTTTGTGCTTATAGTTGCCCGATATATCATTTGGAATATTTCTTGGGGTGATTGGACATTTTAGGCAGCAAGGCCGAATTGTTGAGTAGCTTCAACTATCCAACAGGTTGTGGCACCTTCCAGCTTGGGGGTTTAGCATTCTTATGACCCAGATCTACTTGTATTCAGTATTCATTGTGTATCCAGCCTTTGGAGGCTTATTGTAGTCTTCTATTGGAGCATTTTGTAGCAGCTCTATTGTCTATCTTCTTATCCATCTATTGAGCATTCTAGATCAGCATCTTCATTGTAGCAAGTTTCTCTATTTCATGAATAAAAGAAAGTTTGATATGTTTTGGCTTGTCTATCATATTTCATATGGTTGAGGTATGTCCATGATTCTATCTTCTTGTTTATTTCTGCAAACACTCCTATAAACACATCAATAAACCCTAAGGCCGAAATCAAGAGGCAATTCAACAAGTAAACACATCTAACAAGTAGGTTAGCGAAGTGTTTGATGAAATACCACAAGCAATTAAAGTTTTAAAAAAGACACCAAAACCGTGATGTTCCTAGAATAATGGTTTCAGATCATTACACTATCCATCCTTCTTTCTTATGAAAATAACTGTCTCACCCTAGGGCCCAAGACGATACGCTTGGACATATAAGTCTCAATTCCAACAATTCCTTCAATTGCATTTTCAACTCCTCCAATTCCAGTGTCGTCATCTGGTAGGGAGTTCTTGCAATAGGCTCAATTCCATGTTTTAAGTATATTGTAAACTCCAACTCTCTTTCAGGCGGTAAACCTAGTAATTATTTTTGAAATAGATATAAAAACTCTTGTACTACAAGAAGGTTTTCTAATCCTTATTCCTCTCACTTTTCATTTAGCACTAATATTGCATATAGCTTGCATCCTTTCCACATACTCTTTTTCAATTGTATGAAAGAAAGAAACAATGCACTTGAGAATCGGAAATGGTTGCAACAACCTAGTTTGGTGTCTATGCTCATCCTTGACCTTTTGACACTCCATACATTTAGCAATGTACTCAACAATATCCTTCTTCATTCTTGGCCAATAATATTGGCTCTTGATTGTTGCAATTGTTTTATGATACCCTGGGTGTCCAACATAAGGTACATCATGCATCTCTTTCAAAATCATACCCCTCAATTCATGAGAACTAGGTGCATAAATTTGTTTCTTGTAGAAGATAATTCCATCATCTCCCAATTTGTAATCTTCAACCTTCTGGTGCATTTTTCCTTGTTGTAATTTTTTTACCAACTCCATGTACTGCAAATCTACTTTTATAGCCTCAGAAATTTTGGCTTTAAGATCAGTTTGACACATGCTAATGGATGTAGCATGTATTTCATGCACTTTCCTGTTGAGTGCATCAGCCACTTTGTTCTCTTTTCCTTTGACGTGATTATTATCAAAGTTATACTCACACAAGAATTCCAACCATCTTCTATATCTAGCATTTAAAGTTGGATGATCAAACAAATATTTCAGACCATTATGGTATTTCCTCACCTCAAACCTCTTTCCCATGAGGTAGTTCCTCCACTTCTTCAAGGCGTGTACTATGGCTTCCAACTCCAAATCATGAGTGGCATAGAGCCTTTCATTCTCTTTCAATTTTATGGATTCAAAACATATCACAAACCCATTCTGACTAAGGACTCCACCAAGTCCTTCTTTGTGTGCATCTGTGAAAACCATGAAATATTCATTTGGATAAACAATCCTCATAATTGGAGCACTGGTTAACAACTGCTTCAATTGTTGGAAGCTATTTTCACATTTTGTTGTCCATTGAAACTTCGCCCCCTTCCTTTGCAAAGAAGTAATTGGGTGAGAAATTCTAGAAAATCCTACAATGAATATTCTGTAGTAGCTAGCTAGACCCATGAAGGATCTATCTTTTGTCACATTCTTAGGTTTTTTCCACCCTTTAATGGCCTCAATCTTTTTAGGGTCCATTTCTATCCCTTCTTCGGATATGATATAACCCAAATAGTGAATTCGGTTATGATAAAAAGAGCACTTGCTCAATTTGGCATACAACTGGTGCTCTCTTAACACTTGTAACACTATCCTCAAGTGATTCTAATCTCATTCTCTTCTTTTGACTTGGAATATATAAGGATTCCATCCAAAAAGACAATGACAAAATTGTCTAAGTATTCCCCGAAAACACCATTGATTAAGCACATAAAAATAGATACCGCATTTGATAACCCAAATGGCACCACTGTGAACTCATAATTACCGTACCTTGTCATGAAGGCGTTTTGTTGATGTCTTCATCTCTGATCCTTACTTGATGGTATCTTGACTTGAGATCAATCTTTGAGAATATCCTTGCATCCTTTAACCAATCAAAGAGATCATCAATCCTTGGCAAATGATACTTGTTATTTATAGTCACTTTGTTCAATTGTCTGAAGTCAATGCACAACCTCAATGTCCCATCTTTCTTCTTCAAAAATAAAACTGGTGCACCCCAAGGTGACACACTTGGGTATATATACCTCTTCTTCAGAAGCTCTTCAAGATGCATTTGCAACTCCTTCATCTTCGGTGTACGTATTTTTAAGGATTCTTTGATATTGGAGTTGCTCGAGGCATCAAATTTATAGAGAAATCAATATCTTTCTTTGGATTTAGTCCTGGTGTCTCCTTAAAAACATCTTCAAATTTTTGCAGGACCGCATGATCCTCAAGATTTAGCACCTTATCCTTAGGCGTTTCCTCCATATGAGATGAAAATATTTGGAAGCCTTTCCTGTAGCACCTCTTCAGCTGCATTGTTGAGATCTCTCAGACAGTAACTGCCCTCAGAATTCCTTGGATTGTTCTTTGGTTCCCTTCCTCGTTCATGAAAGTAAATTCCTTGTTATGATAGTCCAAGAAAGCATGATGTTGTTCCAACAAATCCATACCAATTAGACAGTCATATGAACCCAATGACAGGATGTTAAAATCTGCCTTGGTACTTATCCCATTCATTTCCATTGGACATGATTTAACCACCTCAACAATTTTTCTCTTAGCTCCTGTAGCCAACTGCACTAGCCAAGATTCTCCATGCTTGCTTCTTAGAAAATGTAATATTTCCACTACCTTAGGATCTATATAGCTATGCCTATCTCCTGAATCTATAAAAAATGTAAAGGGATGGTTATTGATCATACCTTCTACTTCAATAATGTGTGATTGAAACTCTATTTTCTTATTGTCCAGGGTTGCATAGATCCTTGGTACACTTCTGCCCATTTCCTCCACTCTTTCTTCTTGTTGTACATTATGTAAAGTTCTCACTTTGTACTTTTGTGAAGACAATATTGATACTTATGGTCTCCTTTACAAACCCAACATTGAATGGGTGTCTTCCTTGGCCTTTTCCCACCTACCTCAGCCATTTTGTGCTCTCTAAAAGATGTCTTTCCTTGAGGACTAATTCTGAAAAATGGTGACTTGTTCCTCTTTTGCCTCTATTCCCTCTTAAATTTCTTCTTGTCTTCCCAATCTCTTTGGAAAGTAATATTTCCTTTATGTTGATCATATAAACACTTGACTCCCCTTATGGTTTCCTCCAAACTCTTGGGATCATCATATTGAATCTTGTCACTAATAAAGGATGGCATCCCACTTAGATACCTCTAAATATTAGCGGTCTCATCTTTGATGAAGGAGACATACTTCACGGTTCTAAAAATCTCCTTTCATATTCATCAATGGTCATGCTACCAAGTCTGAGTTTAAAGAAATATTTCATCTTTTTGTCATAATACCTCTTGGTCAGGTATCTCTTCTCAAAATGATTCTTGAATTCCCTCCAAGTCACATTCTTCTCTCTAATCTGTTGCACTTGCACAAGTTGATCCCACCACATGGGTTTTTTTCCCTTCAATTGATAAATCACAATTCTTCCTTCTGCATGAGAAGAATAATTATGTAGCTAGAAGTATTTTCTCATGCCTAACAACCATGTCTCAGCATATTCATCTTTCTTATGCTATCCATCAAAGGTAGGAGTCTTGATCTTGGTCATTTCTCCTTTCAATTCATCTACCCCAGACCTCCTATGCTTCCTGACAGGCGATGGACTTGAGCTTCTATGTTCTCTCCTATTGGAATTCATTTGGGAGTGATCATGATGTTTTCTACCACTCCTTGATCTTCCTTCTCCCTCAGGGGTCCCGTGGATTCCTAAATTGCTAAAGCCACTCTCCTTATCCAAATTCTTTTCAATTTTGTCCAGTATTTTCATTAACTTCATATTGAAGTCTTCCTACTATTCCTTGGCCTTCATAAGCCTCTCATTGTCAAAATTGTGTCTCTGAACATCTGTCTACATTTTTTTATGGTCTCAACCATATTTATTTTATCATCATTTTCTTCTCCATGTCCATTGGAGTTGGTTCCTTCCATACCCAAATGGACATCGATTCCTCTAATCTCATCTTCCTGAATTTAAGCCTCTTGTGCATCACCCATCTCTATACACTTTGTGATAACTCTACTATGTTCTGGAAGCTGTTGATTCTGCAAAAATTGTGCAGCCAACAAAACTTTGTCAGGCTAACTGTTCTTAATAATTTCATGAAAATACGAGCCATTCTGATTCATTAATATATCAGACTTGTTTTCTGTTGATTTCCCAAGAAATTGACTATTGGGATTCAATTTCTCAGTGAACATTTATCTTCTATTGTTTAAGACCTTTCCAATTCTTGCTTCCATGCTCAATTCTAAGTTTTGAGAAAAATCTATGGATGCTTGAACAATTGTCTTTTCAATGATGTGATTCCTACACATGGATTCTTCCATCTCATAACCGAATTGACTCTTCGATCAATGCTAGGTAATATCTTCATATTTAGAGGCCTCCTTTACCTCATTGGGTGTAGGTATGTACAAATTAGAAAACCCACGGGCTCCTTCTCTAAGCCATTCTCTATTTTCAAAAACAACTTTCCGCCACTAGCCATATTTCTTCGGCCCCTGAATGCATGTGACCATGGGCTGTGACCCGATGCTATCGGATAGGAGCTTATTCAAAGTCTTAATATCTTCGGGGCTCTGAAACTTCAGGCTTCATAATCTCTTGATACCTCATGCCTTCCTTCTTCTGAACATCGAACCGATCAATCCTTTCACAGTGCATCCTCAGAGCTTCAGGGCTCTGTTGCTTCGAAACTTCAGGCTTTGAAGATTCTACGCTCCGAAGAACTTCTCTACTAAACTCAACAATTATTTCAAATGCCGAATTGATGAATCAGTCCACGTCACCCCTAGTGACGCCGTTAAGTCATGTCACTCTTGAACTTCGACACATCACAAAACCCTTGGATCGTCGAAATGGTGAATCCACAACAATACACCGTTAGAGTTTCAGGGTTCCACTACTTCATAGCTTCGTTAATTTGGGCTTCAGAGGTTTCTGTTGAAATACTCCTCCCATCCTCCAAACGGATGAATGTAGAACCTCTGAACTTCAGAGCCCTCCAAGGTCCACTTAGATCTTTTTTCAACAATCAAGGTGGTGACACATGGCCCCACTTTCAAGAGACATGTTTAAGGTCGCAATAGGTGCCAAGTACCTATGAAAATTACAAAACTCGATGACACATGGAATTCTTAGGAAAATTCCATATCACCCCAGGTGATGTCATAATGCCACATCATAACCGACGCTTCGAGACTTCGACACATCAGGATTCGAGATATTTTATTCCTACACACCTTATAAATCTCAAATTTCAAACCTAAGAATGATACATGTCACTCCGATGCTCTGGGACTTCATAGATCTGGAATTTCAAAGGATTTCATTGTTGAAAACCACGTTCCTCCTAAACGTTGAACTGTTGAACAGTCGCCTCCCAAAGATTCGGGACTTCGGGGCTCCATGACTTCATAGGATCTCATTGTTGAACACCACTCAACCCTCAGACTGTCGAACTTCGATCATCTCTTAATCCTTGGACATGTGTCCCCAAAAATGGATGGTCCAGATTGGTTCTGAACTTCGTAACTTCGGGGCTCTGAGACTTCAGAGCTTCGGGCTTCGAAAAGTTTCTCTATTGTAGTTTTAAAATGGTTGGAGGGGCAATGTCTGAAGGACTTCGGTGGTTAACCTTCATGCACCTTCTATGGATCCAACGATTGTAAGGGATTTGTCCCTTCCCGAACCAATCTAATGACAAAAATTTAATTTTTGAGGTTCCAAACCCACGGTTACCGCAATCTATTTTCTCTGTTGATTTTCTTAAACCACTATACCTCCTGACATTCTAAACATGACCAAGGTGTTCGCTTGGTACTCCAGGATTCTCTACAATTTTGAATTGTGTCCCTCCTGACAACAATTCCCTATGATCTTTTTCTTTCGTAACCACTTATATGGCCCAATTCAATCTCAATATCGAAAACTAGGCTCTGATACGAATTTTTAACGCGCCTAGGCTGGGGACAGGATACCACCTAATTGTTGAAATTCAAGCTCCGATACAAATTTGTAACAATCCCAACCTTTTGTTGGGAAATGTCACTTGAAGTAAATACAAAACAAACTTCTCTCCCTACTTTGATAATCAAAATTGTCCATACCTAGGCATAGACCTACTAGCCTATGGCACACAACGCTCTTTTCAGAGCATCATACATATATCCTTAAACAGATAACATGCATTCTATATATATACACAATTAATGCAGAAATCACGACATTCTTCTAAAACAATTTACACAAGCAATATTGTAAATATCATGACATGTACAGAGTACACAACATAAATTATCATAGAGATGGTACTTATCTTTTTAAGAAAGCCACCAACTGCATGGAGATCTTCCGCAGACCTCCCAGCGTTAGACCATGCTGCTCCAAGCTATCAACAGTGGTTCACCCCTGATATGGGACCAAATTCCACCCAAGGTAAAGGGAATCCTAGGCTAGGCTGAGACTACGAAAAGCTGCAGAATGAAACATGAAGGATTCCCTCCTAGGAGCCTACTTACACCCATCACTCACAGACTCTCATTCCCCACATACATGTCCCGCCCCAGAAATATACACCTTCACTATTCCACAGTAGATCGATTCTCTACTTCCCTACTAGGGCTTCAATTACAGGTCAGATCAAGAGTTCTCATAGTTCAATGGTTGTTGTTGGACTCCCCCCAGGAGAAATAACTTCCCCAACAATATCTCTCAATTGGAGAGAGTTTCTCACAGGATTGACAACCTTCTTCTTCAATCCACAGGCCTAACCACCCGCCTCTTCAAAACCATAGGCCTGACAACCTTCTTCTTATGTCCATCTCTTAAGTCAACGGGTAACAATAATAGAAAAATCAGGTATGGCTTCATGGGTTTACAAGTTTCAGAGGAATCAGAGGTCAACGATGGAGGAAAATGGTTGGTTGCATGAATGCTCAATCTGAGTGTGAGAGTGTGTGAGGGACATGGCCAGAATAGTGAGTGAACCCCCACAATGACAGATTTTTGCCCATAAAACTGCATGCGCCCAGGTTGACACATGGCTCTTCTGGGAGCTGGTTCCTCTCCACTTGGATTTCATTCCTTTCTCCAAAGGAACTTAGGATAACAGGGGTTATTTCCCCAACCTTAGTATTTTAGGAAAATATATTATAGTATTTCGTCGACAATAATCCATCTAGCTTAGCCCCTTTTTCCTAGCCTCTCAGCCGCATCCCTTTCCCTACCCAGTGGAGCTTAGTCCCCCATAAATCTTTGATCATCGTTGATCTACACGCAAAGATGTAATTATATTAATGTTGTGAGTATTTACATATACAAAATTAGGCTCCCTGGCCTTCAACATCTAGGCTCTCCGACTGACGCAGACCCCTTCTGACCCTCGGGCCGAAGTCCACTCATAGGATCGTTCAATCACTTCCCTCAGCTGAAGTAGCTCTTTTGATTCCCTGCTGGAATCCCAAATTTCTGATCCACGGGTCCTTATGTTCTCGGCAATGACCTTTGTACACATCTATGGCTTTTTTCCCCGAATAGGAAAATTCGCATTTTGGAACCCTCAATGTCCCAATCTCTTGAGTCCTTGACTCTACGACCTTCCGATCTCTGAAGTGCCAATTTGCCGAAAAGGATTTTCTTGCATTAGGCCCCTCTGGCTATGCCCCTAGTCCATGTGACCACTCCTCATAAGACCACAGTCTTATTTCAGGGTTTATCAATACAAGAGCCCGACCTTTTGTCAACGGGACTCCCGAATTCCTGATTTGCCAAAATGGCCTCCTTTCGGAAAATCTCCCGAAATACTGGATTGCTTCCACGCGTCTCCTCAATATGGACGGTCCTCCTGCATTTTGCGATTTCACGACTTGTGACCCCCAGTGACACAAGTCCTCTGTCAACTTGAATCCCTGGTAGCTGAAATACCGATAGGTTCCTCGATCTCCCAACGAATGGACGGCTGTGATCTTTTCAGGACTTCGCCAGGTGCGAAGTCAAAATGCTCACCTCTGTGAGTCCTGGTGTCTGAATCCCCGATGTGGGTGATATCGTGACACGTGTCCTCCTTCCAACGAACGACTACGAATCCTTTCGCTATTTCGGGATTTTCATCGTGGAGTGTCGCGACCTCTTGTCCTCGAGATATCTAAAATCCTGAAGTCTGAAATCCCGATGTGTTCACTATTTCAGAACTTCTCCAGTTCTCTGTTCTCACTTAAGGATTAAACCACGCACAACTTCCTGCCAATCCAACGGCTCTCAGGTATTCTGAGCGAGATCCAACGGCTCAGAATCTCCTCTGTCCTGCGCGCTCCTCCACTGCTCCCTGGATGTGGAAACTTCAACAGTCCAGATCTCTTCGGCTGATCCGACTGCAGCTATGCTTCCTCCTGAGCTTATGTGCTTTCTTCCTGGACTTGGAAGAATTTCCAAAAGCCAAAGGCCTCAACCTTTTCTCTCTCCTCTATGAACTCTTTACTTTGAGTCTCGCCTGCGTACGTGAAAACGCTCTTCCTCCTGAGCTTTACTCTCGAATACTCAAGGGATTCTGCGACTTCTGCACTTTTGCAGAGTCTTTGCACCCAAAGTGTTGTCTCTTCTGATCTTTCCCGTTACTCAGATCTCTTAAGGTATTTTACTCTTCTTCCTTCTCCTGCAGAAGGAGAAATATGAGGCCCTCCTGGCACTCCTTAGCTCAAGCAACCTATTGCTGAGTCTTTCAGGGTGTTCATCAACCTTCTGAAGATCCCTCTATGGACTCTTCTTCAATTTTCAGAACTCAAAGGGTTCTTCCTGTGCTCTCTAGCACCTACTCAATGCCCTTCTAGAAGAGTGTCTATAATCCTCAGTGATCCTGACTTTTGTTTGAACTCACAGTAGAGTTCTTCTTCAATGCATCACTATGCATATGCTCAATGCCCATTTGGCAGAGCTCTACAGAACTCACAGCAGAGTTTATGTCTGCAACTGTGTCTTCCCTACACAACCCTACCTCCAAGGTGTTCAACAACCTTGAGGTCTACCTTTGAGTTGATGATTTCCGCTATTGTTCCCTCCTGGCACGCCTTTGTCTAAACCCGCAGAATTCAGAAATGCGCTCTCTGTGCACGGCTATCAGAACCCTTAGCGTTCTGTCACACCCTCCTAGTGTGAAGCCTCAAAGACCTCTAACCCTGAAATCAAATAACTCCTGCAAATGAATTCCTAACATACATCTACACCATACAAAAGAACACACATAGACATTCACATAACACAGACAATATGCAGGAAAAACTTCTCTAGTTGGTATTAATAAAAATGCCTATTTACAAAGGTGTTATGAGCACAAACTTTAACAGAGTCTTGGCTCCTTCTCTACTCTCTCTCTGCCTACTCTGCTACCACTACTACCATCATCATACAAAGAAGGTCTCTCGATATTTTACATGAGGGGGCTCTTTGAGATCTTCCCTCCAATCTACCTACCCTATTCAATTACATTGAATGGGTTGTCTAGTCTAGAATTGGATCTAGATCTCATCCTTACAAACATTAAAGGCCTCCTTATCTATAGCATGTGCAAAGCATGGCCTCATGGCTCAACAACCTACAACATTAATTACATTCAAATTTCAAATTTGAAATGAGGTTTCCCCTCTTCATTGAATGCGTGCACTGATGTGGGTTGGCTAGCTGGTTGATTGGCATGGAGAGATGCTCTTGCATCATATTCCTCAGCTACAAAATTCATGAGCTCTTGCTCATGTGCTTCCACCCTCAGCTGTTGAAATCCTCCTGGATCCCAAACAAATTTTTGGAGTTGTTCATCTGCTCCATCTCCCGGCTGCTGCTGCTGTGTTGTTGTTGCTGCTTCTCTGTCGAGCTTCTCCATGCTGGCAGACTCTGCTGAATCTATCATCAGCCTTCAGATCTTCTCAATCACTTCGTCCAGCTACTCCAGTGGATGGCTCTGTTCATGCAGTCTCCTCTGTTGCAAAATTTTTCTGCAAATGGACAGATCACAATGATCTCCCATGCCATCTCCTTTATCTTCTGTGGAGCTAAGTGTCCACTCTGCTGTAGACTTCATTTCCCCAGTCTCCTTACTGAACTATTGCTTAGCTTCCTGTTCTGCTAGTTCTCCTGCTCGCTGAATTCCAGCTTCGTCCAGTTGCTCTTCAACCTAGAATTTCTCTTCATTATCTGTTGCATACCTCGGTACTACAGTCTTTGCCAATTCATCTCCCTGGCTGAAGTCTTTGACCGATTCCTCAAAATTATCCTCTACTTTCTCTAGATTGTTCAACCAATCCTCCAACATCTCCAACTCCATTTCCCAGGGAGTGAGTACCACATCTTCCTTCTCTTCTTCTTTGATAGTCACGACTGGCTGGTCTTCTTCTTCTATCGCTGCTTCATCGGCAACACAGATTTTTGCCTCATCTTGGCTATCTGGCAGGAATATCTCAATTCCCCCAATCATTAGAAGATTTATTTGATCTTCCTTCTCTATCAGCTGCTCATGTTGATACAAACTCTTCTTTGATCTCACCTACTCTGTCAGCTTCTCGGGCTAATTTGAACTCACCTCTGAGTCCATGAGACTCTCATATAGCCTCATTTCTGTCCATGAGACTCTCAGATAGCCTCATTTCTATTCCCATGCCCTCCAAGAAAATTGGGATTTTCCTACTGCCCTCCTGGTAGTCCATGAGATCCCGTAGTGACCTCATATCATTTCCCTCCTGTAAATGTGACATTCCCCGGCTATCCTCATGACAATCTGTGAGATCCCGCAGCGACCTCAACTCTT
The DNA here is from genome assembly GCA_009831015.1 of Picea engelmannii. Classification (NCBI taxonomy): domain Eukaryota; kingdom Viridiplantae; phylum Streptophyta; class Pinopsida; order Pinales; family Pinaceae; genus Picea; species Picea engelmannii. The sequence continues at coordinate 122,381 of ML802212.1, read as the reverse complement.
TTCCCTCCTGGCAATTGGGAATTTCCTAACTGTCTTCTTAACAATCCTTGAGATATTCAGTTGATCCCAATTCATCCTCACTACCGAGGTTTCTCCCAGTCTCTGGTTCACATACCTGAACCATCTCCTCAAGTCCGTCGAGGTTTTCAGCATGCCTCAACCATCCTCTTAACAACCTATGCTGTCTTATAGCCATCAACTCCTTGACTGGCCATTTTTCTTTCGTCCTCATTGGCCATTCATATACCCATCTCGACTTGGTGTTCTGCTGCATATAAAATGCAAGCTCATCCATCCTTTCCCTCATCTCGACAAGTTCTTTATCCCATTCATCTTTGCTCATCAGCTCTGGGTCTTTCCTTCCAGCACTTGTATAGCATTTTGTAGCCATCTTGATGTAATTGTTTGCCCTCCTAGCACACCTGCTACTATCACTCTGCACCCTTGAGTGTTTCCATCCTCTTCCACAATCTTCCTTACTATCTCCTTGATTGTTGCCTACCCGCAAACAACCATCACAGAGTCTCTGACACTCTCTCTTCCTTTGCCTTCTCGCTTCACCTGAAACATAAAGATGAAATCCCACTCTGATACCACAAATTTGATGTGTATCAGAGTGCTCCTTTGCCTCCAGCTTCCCTTGCCTGAAATCTACAGACAAGATTCAAGCTCTGATACCACAAATGATGTGTATCAGAGTGCTTCTTCTCCTCTTACTCCTTCTGTCTGAGGTATACAAACAGAAACAAGCTTTGATACCACAAATGACGCAGATCCCTTCTGACCCTCGGGCCGAAGTCCGCTCACAGGATCGTTAAATCACTTCCTCGAGCCGAAGTAGCTCTTTTGATTCCCTGCTGGAATCCCAAATTTTCGACCCACAGGTCCTTCTATTCTCGGCTACGACCTTTGTACACGTCTATGGATTTTTTCCCCGAACATGAAAATTCACGTTTCGGAACCCTCAATGTCACGATCTCTTGAGTCCTTGACTCTACAACCTTCCGATCTCCAAAATGCCGATTTACCGAAAAGGCCTTTCTTGCATTAGCCTCCTCTGGCTATGACCCTAGTCCATGTGACCACTCCTCATAAGACCACAGTCTTATTTCAGGGTTTGTCAATACGAGAGCCCAACCTCTTGTCAACAGGACTCCCGAATTCCCGATTTTCGATTTGCCGAAATGGCCTCCTTTCGGAAAATCTCCCGAAATCTTGGATTGTTGCCACGCATCTCCTCAAGATGGACGGTCCTCTTGCATTTCACGATTTCTCTACTTACGACCCCCAGTGACACAAGTCCTCTGTCAAATTGAATCGTCGGTAGCTGAAATACCGACGGGTTCCTCGATCTCCGCCACGTGTCCCAACGAATGGACGACTGTGATCTTTTCGGGACTTTGCCAGGTGCGAAGTCAAAAATCTCACCTCTGTGAGTCCCGATGTCTGAATCCCCAATGTGGGTGATCTCACGACACGTATCCTCCTTCCAACAGACGATTGTGAATCCTTTCGCTATTTTAGTACTTTCGTCGTGGAGTGTCCCGACCTCTTGTCCTTGAGATCTCTGAAATCTTGAAGTCCGAAATCCTGATGTGTTAACTATTTTGGAACTTCTCCAGTTCTATGTTCTACGCTTAAGGATTAAACCATGCGCAACTTCCTGCTGATCCACTGGCTGTCGGGTATTCTGAGCGAGATCTAATGACTCAGATTCTTCTCTGTCCTACGTGCTCCTCCACTGCTCCCTGGACGTGGAAACTTCAATGGTCCAGATCTCTTCGACTGATCCGACAGAAGCTATGCTTCCTCCTTAGCTTTTGCGCTTTCTTCCTGGACTTGGAAGAATTTCCAAAAGCCAAAGGCCTCAACCTTTGCTCTCTCCTCTGCGAACTCTTTACCTTGAGTCTCGCCTGCGTACGTGAAAACGCTCTTCCTCCTGATCTTTACTCTCGAATCCTCAAGGGATTCTGCGACTTCTGCACTTCCGTAGAGTCTTTTCACCCAAAGTGTTATCTCTTCTGAGCTTTCCCGTTACTCAGATATCTTAAGGGATTTTACTCTTCTTCCTTCTCCTGCAGATGGAGAAATATGAGGCCCTCCTGGCACTCCTTAGCTCAAGCAACCTATTGCTGAGTCTTTCAGGGTGTTCAACAACCCTACAAAGATCCCTCTATGGACTCTTCTTCATTTTTCAGAACTCAAAGGGTTCTTCCTGTGCTCTCTATCACCTACTCAATGCCCTCCTGGCAGATGGTCTAGAATCCTCAGTGATTCTAAATTCTGTCTGAACTCACAGTAAAGTTCTTCGTCAATGCATCACTATGCATATGCTCAATGCCCACTTGGCAGAGCTCTACAGAACTCATAGCAGAGTTTCTGTCTGCAACTGTGTCTTCCCTACACAACCTTGCCTCCAAGGTGTTCAACAACCTTGAGGTCTTCCGCTAAGTTGATGATTTCCACTACTGTGCCCTCCTGGCACACCTTTGTCTGAACACGCAGAATTCAAAAATGTGCTCTCTGTGCACGGCTATCAGAACCCACAATGTTCTGTCACACCCTCCTGGTGTGAAGCCTCAAATACCTCTAACCCTGAAATCAAATAACTCATGCAAATGCATTCCTAACATACATCTGCAGCATACAAAAGAACACACATAGGCATTCACATAACACAGACAATATGCAGGAAAAACTTCTCTGGTTTGTACTAATAAAAATGCCTCTTTACAAAGGTGTTCTGAGCACGAACTTTAACAGAGTCTCGGCTCCTTCTCTACTCTCTCTCTGCCTACTCTGCTACCACTACTACCATCATCATACAAAGAAGGTCTCTCGATCTTTTACATGAGGGGGCTCTTTGAGCTCTTCCCTCCAATCTACCTACCCTATTCAATTACTTTGAATGGGATGTCTAGTCCAGAATCGGATCTAGATCTCAGCCTTACAAACATTAAAGGCCTCCTTATCTACAGCCCGTGCAAAGCACGACCTCGTGGCTCAACAACCTACAACATTAATTACATTCAAATTTCAAATTTGAAATGAGGTTGTGCCTCTTCATTGAATGTGTGCACTGACGTGGGTTGGTTGGCTGGCTGATTGACATGGAGAGATGATCCGGCATCACTGACCTAATAAACACATAAGCCTCTCAACTTATAAACACTTGGCTCACCATCTTATAAACATCATTATAATTCAGCAGGGGCTCAACCTTGGGGTATTACACTATTGTACAATATACTCTAAGGAAACATGTACTATGGCATGGACTATGTTATCCACATCATATGATGGACATAGGGAGGTGTGAGAGTGTAGCAGTGTAGTCTCAGTGGATGAAATGATTCAGTTTGCAACAGGGACGAATGGTGGGTGTTGTATGGGTTGAGCTACTATGGACATATGGGACAAAAAATGTGGTAGGGGTGGGTAGAGATAAACCGACATTGATTGTACGAGGGATAGTAAAACCTATGGGGAGGAAAGTGGTTTCCCAAGAGATGAAGCATGGTAGCAAAGGATAGGAATTTCCTTGTAGTTGAGGACAAATGATTAGGGGAATGTCAGTAGTGGTGGTGAATGGGATAGTGGTGGTATGAGCAACCTAGCAGTGAATCAACCAACTTGCATACATATTTAAAATATTTTTATTAGTACAAAAATGTGAAATCGAACTGAAACAATATAACAAATTTCACATTTAAATAAGATTTAACTCAATACATGATATAATCTTGTTAAATCTTGTTAAATTCCACATTTAATATGATTAGTGGGATTTCCACAGAATAAGTAGAGCATTGTGGTGAATGTACAAAGGGTAGAAAATACGAGAGTATGCAATACACTAAAGAAGTAGGTTATTGCTACTACTGCATTAGTGGTGCAAAATAGCATTGATGCATCTGCGTGTATTGAGGGCTTGTTAGCCGAGTGTAGCAACTACAAACATCATATAATTAGATATAGAAAAAAAAAACATAATAAATTATATATATATATATATATATATATATATATATATAATGATGAACATAGAGATGGTCAAGATACTAATCTCCTTCATGAAACTCTCATGTCTAGTGGCCTTCATTGACTCATAACAAGTTTTCTCATGACTCAAGCATCGGTGAGGTTCGGATGAACACCCAGTATGTCCATGTTCCCTTTCCGGGATGAACTCTACAACAGATCTTGGAGGACCGATGCCTCTCCCAACATCTCCTGTAGGTAGCTCCTCGTGTGATAATGTTATAAAAGTGTTTTGTTGCACCGGGTTTTGAGTCAAGGTAGATATTAAGGTCTCAGTCTAGTTTATAGTTTCTGCAATGGGAGGATGTTGGGTAGGAGGATTAGGCCTTCACCTAGGAGGATGAGGACCTAACAAAGGGTCACATTGATAAAAACAAAAATTTGTATGCAAACCCATGACCCACCCCCTAGAATTCCCCAATGTCAAAGTAGTTGACATGGAGACATGTCCATAGTTTTATGAGGAAATATAGGGGCACCTCCCTATTATTGCAAGAAGGTTTGTTAAAAACCATAAACCACCTAATCATCCAATTCTCTAAAAATCATTGGTATGAACACTATCCCATAAAAATGTGTCTCTTTGGGACTGGAGGTTGTACTCTGGTTATAGGATCAATAAACAATGTTATCAACTATTGTTTTGTAATATTTCGGTCTCTGATTTTTATCTAGCCTAGTTCTATAATATTCAAACATTCTATCTTTATAATAAAAAATGTTAATTAATTGGCCTTGGGCACTTTCAATGGAAGGTACAATGGTGTCCAGGGACCATGCTAGTGACAATCGAAAGGGCTCTCATTATTCCATAAGTCTTGAACAAGACTTCTAAGAGACTTCAAGCCTTCATAAATTTCCATGTTTATATTTGTTGGTTTTAGGTTGGTATTTGATCTTCCTTCATGTGATGGTGTTGGATTTAAATTTTCTTTAAACTCCATGTTAATTAAATTTTATTTCGATTTAGTAATGAGAATTTTAATTTAGGTTTAATTTTTGAATATCTAGACTTATGCAAATACATACGTAGAATCAACTAAAGACCACGTGAAAGGGAAGTCTTTTTCTATATATCTTTTGATAATGGGCAACACACATGTTCCTAGATCATATGCGTGATCATGTGCGTCTGACTTGGCTTCCTTAGAGACGGTTCTAGGTTTATAAATCCTATCACATTAAGAATGTGTTCACCCTGTTGTAGTGTTTTATCCACTCTTGAGTTTTCAACAACTTTAATTACAAACCTATCTCACAATCTTAAAAACTACAACGATTCATTATTTAATAAGTTAAAAATTATCCAAAACATCAATAAAATGATGTCCCATGTTTACCAAACTCAATATTTATAATTAAAAAATTTACACTCTACATATATGTTTTTATGGATATGACATTCTTGATAAAAAGTAATCTTACATTATACAAGTTGAGTGATACGAAATTGTTGAGAAAAAATATTCTTATCTCATAAATGTACATCAATAAAATGATGTCCCATGTTTACCAAACTTAATATTTATAATTAAAAAATTTATACTCTATATATATATTTTTATGGATATGACATTTTTGAGAAAAAATATTCTTATCTCATAAATGTACATCAATAAAATGATGTCCCATGTTTACCAAACTTAATATTTATAATTAAAAAAATTATTCTATATATATATTTTTATGGATATGACATTTTTGAGAAAAAGTACTCCTACATCATACAAGTTGAGTGATACTAAATTGTTGAGAAAAAATATTCTTATCTCATAAATGTACATCAATAAAATGATGTCCCATGTTTACCAAACTCAATATTTATAATTAAAAAATTTAATATATATATATATGACATTCTTGAGAAAAAGTACTCTACATCATACAAGTTGAGTGATACGAAATTGTTGAGAAAAAATATTCTTATCTCATAAATGTTGAGAGCAATATATGTGTGGTCTCCATTGTAATATTCTAATATTAAGTTTTGAGAGCAATATATATGTTGTCTCCATTGTAATATTATGCTTTTGTTATCCTAATTAACTAACATTTAAGATAGAAATGTCAAAGAAAAATGTTTTAAAACGTTAAAAATGTTGTTACTTATTTATCTATCCCATCAATGTTAAAACTATGTAAAAAATGTTTTAAAACCTTAAAAATGATGTTATTTTTTTATCTATCTCATCAATGTTAAAACTATGTCAAGATCCTAAGTAAAAAATCATATTATATTTTATAAAGTTTCCTATTCTCTGCCTCATACATGTCATACCTCATTATTTTCCACGTATACAAAGACATGTTGTCTGATCTAGAGGTGAAATTCGGTTTTATAGTCGACAACAGGGAAACTTCGTGCAGAATATTCTAATAACATGCTTTTCCATCCACGTAAATCTGTAAATCCAAAACACACTACTATTTGTCGGCGTAGGTTGATGTACTTAATTGTCTTGTTCTCGGTCTCTTTTCCACGAATGATTTTGATCCAAATTGAATAGTTGAAATGATAATAATTCAAATTTATAATTTTATCACTTCAAAACTAAAATGTAATTAATTTTTTTGATTACCTTTAAATTTATTTAACTTTTTATTATTAATTATAATTATATTCTTAAAATTATATTTTATATAATAAATGATGAGAATCAAAATGAATTTATAATTATATTCTTAATATTATATTTTGTATATTATTAAATGAGAATCAAAATGAAATTAAGATAGAGGATCAAATATATATACTCTTTAATTTTACTTTTAGGAAAGAATTTGTAGCTTTTACATTAAATTATTTTGTATCGGAGTCATCCACAATAAATATATATATGAATATGAGAGAGAATCTGAATTAAATCCAACCACAGAATATTATAGCATATACAGCATTAATAAATAAAAATACATTTGGTTGCATATATATCTATATAGGCAACCAATAAAAAAGACGAGAGAGAACCAATTAAAAACGAGTTACCTCAGAATGACGTCAGAGGTTGATTCTCTCTCTTACGGAGTAGCTGACGTAGACGAGATACGCAGATTTTGGGATAGAAAGCATCTTCTCAGAAGTGGGCCAGAGGGCAAAGACTATCCACCATGCAGCAGACCCATCATTGGTTTGCTGCTGCATGGTCGAATGATTAAATATATGATCCATCATGGCATGCCATGATTTATCCACATTGAGGCCATCATGTAACTGCACTGACGACCAGGCCTGGAATTTGAGGGGCTATAGCACGTATTTGGCGTGCGAACCCGTATTTGACACGGTGATATGAAATCTACACGTCATTGTTGACTTGGATTAAAATTCGGAACCTGTCAAATTGACGTGGAACTACTTCAGATACCCTTCAAAAATCCGAATGGGTACTTACAGGTTATACTATAAAATCTGGTACATACAGGCGTATAACCTCAATCCTCAATAACGAGCATGCCCAGATAGAAAAATAACACTGTTGAGATGTCAAGTATGACAGCTTATGACAACGACACACAATCATTTCTTCAAGTCGAAACAGATCCACTAAATCTTCTAGTTGCGACCGCATTTACTAGTGTCCCTTCAATGTCTAGAATTGGCATTGATGAATTTGGCTATGCACTGAGCAGTATATTGTAAATGTGAAGTTCACAAATTTAGGCTTCGTGTTCAGTATGTGCATCAAAATGCCTCTTATGCAGAAAAATAGTAGGTCTACCTTTCTAACACAATTGAAATCCTTGTGATCTATATCTTCTTTGCACTACACTTTGAAGTATGTTGTTTTATTTTATTTTATAATGATGAGAGGCCATTCTCAACTTCAATATGAAAGAGAAGCAATATATAATAATAAAATATGTTTTTATTTTAATTTAAAATATATTAATTTTTAAAATAAATTTATTTTTTTTAAAACTATTTTGAATAAAATTATACTTTTTAAAATAAATTTTCAATAAATTTAAATCAATTAAAATTTATATATATAATTTAAACTTATTCTATCTTATACCATTTTTAAAATAATATAAACATTATTTAATATTTATATATAAATTATTAATATAATTTCATTTTCAATAAACATCAGTATAAAAACCAAAAGCTATATGACAGATTTTGACTTGCTTGCACGCTGGTGTAAAACAATGAATTTTTTTCTCCAAAAGTGCACCTCTTATTTCTATGAACACTTATCATAATATATAAAAACTAAGGCTAAGGAGGTTTTTTTCTCAAAAAGTGGACCTGACGTCACTTGAGGTTTGCTGAAGGACTAATCTGCAGATAACAATTTGGTGTCTTACTTATTCTCTAAAAGAGTTTAGAGTTTGTTGTTCTGAATGATCAGAAAGACAGAGTCTCGATCGTGATGGACACAATAAATTATGTTAGTGAATTTGAAAAGACGATTAAACAACTTCAAGATTTTAAATCTTGAGGTTTAAGAAAAATTCAAGTAAAATTACTTTAATGGCAGCTATGAAAAATTGAAGAAGATAAAACTGTTAAATGATCACGTTAATTACATTTAAAAACAAAATTTGTTCCACTGAACTCTTATTATTTGTTCATCTTTATTATTAAAATGATACTTTGTGATTTACATAAAACGTGAAAAGAAAAGCACTGAAATTTATAACCGTCATAAAAAAAATGCACCTAATAAATACACACTGTTACACATAGACCTAATAAATACATACTGTTACACATGAAAAAAATAATAAATGACACTTTGTGATTTACATAAAACGTGAAAGGAAAGGCACTGAAAATTTATAACCGTCATACAAAAAAAATTGACATGCAGGGATTATTTGAAATTCCAGGCCTGCTGACGACCGACGACTTAACCTGCCGGACGACCTCGCCATGACCCCGTTCCGTGGAACGTCCCATTATGGTAATTAACTGCAGTCCCGTTATAGTAATTAACTGCAACTGGAGGTTGGTGAATGGATGGACGAGCGGGCTATAACCAAATTCAAATTTTGAATGTGCAAATTGGCGGAAACAATTCCCCCAATTGCCACCATTACCATTACATTGGCCAGTCTCACACTCAATTGGGCCGCCCCATTGTAGACGAGGAGATCTCAGGGCGCTGTTGCACTTCAAGGTGGGGATTATCTTTGACAACTCCGGGCGTTTGCGGTCATGGAACGGCTCCAACTGCTGCCAGTGGCAGGTCCCACTCTAAAAAAGGAGAGATTCAGAGCACGGTCCCTCCACAAGTTTGAGATGGAATGGAATGGCCAAAACCAGTACGTGACCATCAGGCGCCTCCTGTGAACAAGAGTGATTGAGGTGGATATTATGTTGCGTCTGTGAATAAAGATGAGCCAAGAATGGCATCATAATAATAAAATTCAGGCACTGCCATAGACTTTTTGAAGCATAAAAGAGACCAAGCATGTGCGCTATGGCAGTTTGCGGCCGACCATTTGATTTGATTGTTTGTGGATTTAATTGTCGAAATTCAGAGTAATAAGAAAGAAACATAGCTTGATTTCTTCCATAACGTGTTTTCATGCTTTCATATTAATACTGACGCTCGCATTCAAAGAAAACTGAGAACTACGTAGAAAGAGACGGGCACTCATATATTTTATGCTGTCTCGGATCCGCAAGGTGAGACTCGCAGATTTTGTAGACGTTCTCACAATTCGCCAATTGTTGTAGGTAGGTTCGTCAAGTTTTTCTTTAAAAAACTGCATTGGAAATTTAAGCACACTGTTTCGTTATGATCGTGTGGAAGGGCGCTTTTACAAGTGTGTGGTAAAATCATTATAATATTATATGTTAACTTAAAAATATATAACATATACAACAAATAAAATATTATATATATGTGTGGGGGGAGAGGGTAGGACTATTATTAGTTTTTATTATTCATGTATGGAGTTAAAGGTTAGGTCTTTCTGGACACTACTTGACCCTTTTTATAGTTTCAGCAATCAGATGGGATATTGGATATTTAGAATTAGTTAAAATCTCTTTTTTAGTTTTTCAATTTTATCTAAAAAAAAATTTTGATTAGTTAAGAGTGGTCTTAAGTTTTTTTTAATAGAAAAAAAATGAAAAAGAAGATTTAGTATATACATGTAATATATAGAAAGAAAAAGAGATGTAGAATTTAGACATAAACATAAATATCGTATTTTAATAGAAGAATTGTTAAAATCAAAATCTAAAATCAATATTGTATTTTTTAATATCTATTTCTACAAGTTGTGAGATTTGACTTATATGGAGTTGATTGCATCTATTTTCAATGATAAAAAAAATTATACCTCAAGAAATTTGATCATTCTTGGTACTTGATAATTTGATCATTCTTGATACTTGATAAATTTGAGATTAGAATGAATCTATGCTAGTATTAAGTAAAAACTATCTAAAACAACATGCCTCATAAACATGTTATCACATGGGAATATATTTTACATACTCATAAACATACATATTTCATATTCGCTATTATAACCATTCTAAAAGTATTAGTAATGACATATCCAAAAAAAGCCTTCAATGTTATATACTCATTTATAAAAAAATGAACCAATGCTAGGCCAATTCATTACATCACATCAAAACTATTGGAAATGACATATACTCATTTATAAAAAAATAAACCAACATCAAGTTAATTCATTACTTCATATGAGTCATAATTTGAGTTTTCTACATTCATATTAGGTTTATAGTTAGAATAAGTTGAATTTGCCTTGGTGCTTTTGGAAATCTTGATGCAAAATAAGTTGTTTATTGATCATCTAATATTTCAAAGATAATATTAAATTCTCATGAGCTTTATAATGAAACAAAGTATTGGAGAAAACCTAAAACAATTTGGCATGAGAGAATATGTATAATTTATGAGATGAAAAATGTATTGGATGAAAACGGCTTTCTCTTGGAATGCTCAACCTACAAAGTTATTAAATATATCTTTCAAAAATTTTATAATCAAATCAAACTATGTAGATTGTCAATCTCTAAAAACCAACCATAACTCAAAATTTTCATCTCCAAGTTATTCAATCATAGAAAGAACATAGTTCAATTATTAATTAATTGTATAAATCTCATCAACCAAATTTAGTGGTAATGGATGATAATAATCATCATCAATGTATATTCAACCCATTGACCCCTTCCAATGTTGTAAGTGTTGACTCATTATGCACAACTAGAAAAATAAAATAATTAATCATCTTCCAAACATTAATAAAAGTTTGAATAATTAATCCAATACACCAAATTTAATTTCAATATGACGACAATAAGGATTATTTGCAATCTTATAGAACAATTATTTTAATATTTTTCTCTTTTCTAATAATGAAATCATAACTTGTTCCATGATATTTTTTTCCACACAACAATTAGAATTAAATGTAGGTATTTAATACATCAAGTTAAATTCTTCGAAACATCTTTAATTTCTTGAGGAAAATTGATGGTATTTCCCCTATATTTGTGTTTCACATTCGTTCCATATATAAATTGAAAAATTGGATGCTATTAACATCTCTTCTATGGGGTGGCAAGAGCAAGTGGGGTGTTATACAACCCTAGAGGAAAAATAGAGTTCTCTTTCACTTGGAGTATTGGCTAAGTGTCCAATAATCAAGTTGAAGTGTATGTGTTATTACAAGGGTTAATCCTACCAAACTCTCAGGGTATCTCCATCATTACTGTAATAGGAGACTCAAAATTTATAATCAGACAAGCAAGGATGAGTTCTCTCTGAAGCAATTTCACCTTTCATCCATCTTTGTTAGAATCCAATAGGTAATCAAGGACTTTCGCAAGGTTGAATTCTTCCATGTTCTTAGATCTAATAACAAGGAAGTAGATTACTTCGCAAACCATGTCAGTGTGATATCCATCAATGGATCCTCATCTACCCATCCAATCCCATGATCCAAAGCTTGTTTCCTAATAAGTGTAAAAATGGGGGAGTTAATTATGTGGTCACCACCTTATCTAAATCATTTGAATTACCAAATTCATGTCACTTTACCAATCCCATGGAAGTATACATATTATTTAACATGAAAAGTGTAAGGTCTCGTACCATGCAAGCATCATTCTTGAGCTTCCGTAAATTTCCATGTGAGCAAAGGTCTTTTCCTTCGCTTCAATTCATTCTCTTGCGTGTATTTGGGATGGGAATTGTCATCATGGTGGAGTTTGGGGTTCTTAGAAATCATGCTCAAAGGTGGAGTTCGAGGCCTTTTTAGTCCTTTCATGCTAGGATTTCTATTTAAGAAAGGCCCTACTCATTCATTATTTTTTCTATGGCTAGGTAGAAGTTTCTCTAGGCAGTCTCATAGTTGTTCCCTTTTTGTTTTCCTTATCCTCTATGTGGTCTTTGTGGATCATGGAGAAATGGAGAATTGGGCATTGGTCTAAGAAGATGGACCTAATGGAAGAGGAACTTGCTAACATATGCTCTGTTATTCATTATTTACAACTGCAATACAATGGGCTCTCATCTCAAGTGTTAATGTTTTTGGAAGTTTTGGTGCAATAGTGATTCAGGTGGACATCGGTGGCTGCCCACCTATTCTACTAGCTCAAAATATAGTTTCCATGTTGGTAGTTTTTCTACAGTTTTTCGGGCCTCAAATTTCTAGGGTCATTTTGAGGCCCTAAATAACGTTTTTTTGACGTGGATGCACCAAATAGATGCCAAAGGATTGTATTGGGATATTCATAATTTGTACTCCTCAGCTATACCTTTCTGATGGGGTACCAAGTGCCCCAAATGGATCGTATGCAAAATTTATGCCCTCGTGAATTTGATGTATCAACTACCCCCATCAAGGCCCACAAACCTTTTGGCGCTTCATCTTCTGAGTTTATGGTTTTGTATGTTTAGGGTTTTCTCATTTATGATTTATGTTAAAAATTCCTTTGGAGCCTCATTGTAATCATCTTCTTGTGAATTTGCGTAGACTTCAGATCTCTTCTCAAAGATAATCTACCACCACTCGCCAAGTTCATTTCAATCTGTATTTTCTTTTACAGTATTTGCATATTGCATTCTTTAATAGGAATTGAGTATTACTGTATCTTTATGTTTTTGTTTTATTTATGTGTTTAATTTTTTTCTCTCATAAATATGGATCAATGGTATTAGAGAGGTATGCTCTTTATCTGTTTCTCTATGCATCTCCCCAATGAGGTCATGGTATAAGGAATTGGGACTCAAACTAGTTGAGCCTTTGTAAGACCATCCTCACTGACCTCAACAGTCTCCCATGGCGGAGGAAAAGAGAGACGAGGGAGAAAGAGATCTTAATAAGCTATTGTTCACGGAAGTCCTTGCACAATAGAGGAACAAGATGATGGATATTTTTTCCTAAATACTTTGATGGATTCTGACAACAAAAGATGCATCTTCGTTAAGCAACCACTTTTGAGGTATCTCCCCTTCAAGGCACAAGTTAATTTTGATATTCCCATATTTGAAGGTCAGATAGATGTGGATTCTTTGGAAAATTGGTTAAATCTACTAGAAGGTTATTTGTCTATCAACAGTTTTTCCAATTAGGAAAAGATCACCTTTGTGCTCCTAAAGATTTTCCCTATGTCAAACATTTGTGAGAGACTTACTGTGAGAAACATTCCACATAGGAGTCTAAAATATTTGGGGTCGAGCACACTTGGGACTCTTTTATGGATTTTTTCAAGGATACAATTGTACAGGATACCAGAGGTAGATCCATCTACCTCAATTTCTTTTCTCTCAACTAAGCAACGCAGGAAGGTCAACGTCAAATTCAGGAGCTTCTCCAAAAAGGGAATATTCGACCAAGCTCCTCACCTTGTGGAATCCCAATCGTGATCATACAGAAGAAATATGGGACCTCGCAACTTTGTATTTATTACATAGCTCTAAACAAAATCACAGTAAGGAAATGGTACCCAATTCCTTGAATTGATGACCTTCTGAACCAACTCAAGGGGGCCAAGTAATTTAGTAAGATTCATCTAAATTATATAGATACCACCAGGTCCCCATAGAACAAAATGATGTATGGAAGACTGTTTTCAAGTCTAAAAAATGCATTTTCGAGTGGTTGGTCGTGCCCTTTGGCTTGACAAATTCCCCAACAAATTTCATGATGTTGATGGATGGTATATTGCGGCCCTTAACCAATTCCTTTGTGGTTGTATATCTGGATGACACCCTCGTCTTCAACAATAGTTGGGAAGAACACTTGCAACACATTCAGTAGGTCCTCCACACTCTGGGGCAACACATGCTATATGCTAACTTAGAAAAATGCCTTCAACATGAACAAGGTCCAATACCTTGGATACATTGTATATGATCATGGTGTGCATGTTGATCAGCCAATATCCAATTCATTCGTGACAAGCCATCCTTGACAACACTAACTGAGCTTCAGATCTTCTTAGGTTTGAGGGTTCAGCTCCCATATTGCATGGGATCTCAACCAAGTGACCAAGGGTGGTTGCAAAGCCAAATTTGTGTGGGGAAGAGAATAGAAAAAATTCCTTATATGATCTGAAACATCACTTATGCTTAGCCCCGGTGCTCACCTTACCCAATCTGCAACATCCATTTAATATTAAAATAGATGCTTTTGATTATGTTTTTTGTGTCATTCTCACTTAGCATGGCCATTGAGTGGCCTATCATAGTGATACACTCTCATATGTCATATGTAAGTACCCAACCTATGACAAATAAATGTATTCCATCATGCAATCCTACCGCCAATGGAAGCATTACATTCTAGGGAAGGAGATAGTCATCCATATGGATCACAAGTTTATGTATTTCATGCAGACACAAGGAAAATTGTAGAATGGATGTCAACAAAAGTGGTCCACATACTTGAAATAGTTTCACCTCAACATTAAGTATAACAAAGGGAGCACCAATAGCATCACTGACTTCCTCATTCGACCTCTAGTTACAACACTAACCATAGTTCTTGACTCTTGTGGACATGATACCTCAGGGTTGTCAGATTTATGATCCCAACTGTCGGATTTAAGATGTAGTTAGCTCGGTGTTGACTTCTTCTGCAGGATAGGCGTGTTGTAACGTCAAAACTCCCGAAGGTCGGAGTTGCAAAGTGATTTGGACACTGGATCTAAAGATCCTTTGGGATTCCTCTCAACCGTCGATATACAGGAGATGTGTGGCGCTATATTCCTTAGTCTGGAGACTGGGCACTTCGGGGAAATTGAGGTGTGGTGTGTCAATAAGCTATGAATCCTGAAGTGACGAGAACCTTCGATTCAAGGATGCTTCTGGAATTTTCCTAACCATCATATCTAGATTGTGTTCATCCCCTCCGCCCCTCTCTCCCTTCCTCCTTCTATACCACCATTTCTCTCTCCCCATCTCTCTTCCACCTATATTTCTCTCTAACTCTCACTCTAACTCTCTCTTTCCCCCTTTCTCTCCCCCCCCGTCTCTCCCCTCTACCACTCTCTCCCTC
>ML802212.1:72415-91115 GCA_009831015.1 Picea engelmannii | reverse complement strand
TACAGATTCTAATGCTCTCACGGTTCTTCTCCAGGACCAAGCATCCGGCTTGCAAGTGTTTAAAAACGGAAGTTGGATCGCTGTTCAGCCCATTCCAAATTCCTACGTAGTTAACATTGGAGACCAATTACAGGTAAAGCCCTCGATCAAATCCCTTATCAGTCTAGTCCATTAAGAAAAATCACAGTATATACTCATATAGCAAGCTATTTAACTGTATGATGATATAGTTCTTCTCTCTGTTTCAGGTTTTGAGCAATGGAATATAGAAAAGCACAATCCACCGCGCTATAGTGAATTCCTCGGTATCGCGTATCTCTATTCCAACGTTCTACTGCCCTTCTCCTGATGCAGTGATTGAACCCGCCTCTTCATTGATCAACCCTGATAATCCTGTTCGTTACAGGAAATTCACTTACGAAGAATACTATCAGAAATTCTGGAGCAAAAGTCTTGACGGTAAGACGTGCTTGGATTATTTCACTGTTAATGATACGAGAAACTCTGCAAAAGATGAAACCACATGCCATGATTTCAACGGGTTCACGTTGCAAGATGCGACCCTCTGATCTGTCTTCCTCCACGTACGTAGGCATCTGTAAAGCATTAACGCTCGATATGTATGTCGTCATATTTGAAGCTCTGTATTTTAGGTACAACTCTATATATATGAATATGACGGAAGATATATAATTTCAAATCTCATTGTATATGATACATCATATATTTTATTTATTGCTCTGTTTTGTTGTTGGTTATAATATAATTTGAGTGGGTCTAATGGTTAAGAACATGTGTTTCCTCTTAAAAGATCACAAGTTCAAGGGTAGGGTATGTATACCTCCATAAATTTTACCAGTCAAATCACTGAAGGGAAAGAGGTCCCTTATATATATATATTTATTTATAGTCATGATTAACTTATATATAAATAATCATGATTGTAAGTCTGAATTAATATATATAAATACTTATATATTAATTATATATATATATATATATATATATATATATAATTAAAATAATTATATACTTTATATTCTATATATTAGTTTAATTAATATAGAGTTAAAGTAATATATATTAGGGTTTGTTAAATTAATATATATTAAGGGTTTACAATTGGATATGTGAAATGAGGCGAGTCACTTTTTATTTTGATTGAATTTTAATTTAAAATATATTTATAATCTAAGATTTCAATATTTTTTTATTTATTTTTTATTTTAAGTTTCATAAGTAAAAGTTAATTTGAAAGATAATAATTAATATCATTATTATCAATTAAAAAAAAAAAATTTCCTTTTTTAAAGTCAATCCAAAATAATAATAGTTACATTTTTTTTTCTCTATACCCATCTTTTACTATTATATGCAATCAAGAGAAAAAAGGAAAGAAGAGAGATGTCAAAATCCAAATAGAGTTATAATCATTAGAAAAAATGAGCTAAGAAAGAGACTTAAAACTCCAAATACAGCTAGAGGCAATGATTGATAAAAAAATTAAAGATACCATTCCAACTCAAATAGAGGATAGATTCTTAGGGTTCAAGAGCCAATTGAAGACAATGAAAGATATGATTCAACAAATGGAAAAACATAAAAAATGAAACCAAGAAGGAGGGGTTAAAGAAAATCACAACTTGAGAAATATGATTCAAGAGATAGAAGAAACACTAACCAACAATTTGACACTGAGTAATGTGGAAAATAAATTGGATATCAAACCCATCAAAGAGGAAATGAATAAGATAATCAAACTAGACCCTTGAACCTTTTTTTCTTTTTTTCTTTTAGCCTTGAAACTTGTCAAATATTTTTTATCTCTACAAGTTCAACTTCTAAGTGTTGTTAGCAAGAACACTTAACCAAATGTGTCATGTTGTTGCATCAGAAACACAACAACATGTCCACTGAACTTGTTTTGAAGATTACACAGAACAAGTAAACAAGAGACAGTTTCAATAACCCCATTCCTATCATCAGGGAGCATGCTGTCACTCATGCGAGATGAGTCAGTTTAGTCTCTTAACCTGGAGGTAAGAGGAGGATACACTAGCAATAGTAAAAGAAGAATTAAATAATAAATCACAAATTGATAGAATTTACCTCATAGAAGAAAAGAGGCTAGGAAAAATAATTGATCACAAAGATAGGTTGATTCGTGTCAGAGTAAGTTGTAGTGACCATAAATATAGAATACTTAATAAATCTCTGAGCTTAAAAGGATCACGAATATTTTTAAATGAAGATCTCATTCTCGAAGACCAAGCTGAATTAAGGAAGAAAGTTCAAAAGGTAAAAGAAGCTTGGAAAGAAGGAAAATGGGCAATAATTAGAAATCGAAAAGATATTGTTAGGGATAGAGACCATAAAAATAATAATAAATAAGAATTTGGGACAATCAGGATCCTTTTTTGGAACTGTCATGGCTTTCCATGGTGCAAATCTCCTATGAGAAGTTGGATCTCGAGTGATATTGATATTATACATCTAGTTGAAACTTGGGATCATGAGGAGTCTAAGGTCCCTAACAAAGAAGGATTTGTCTGGTTGTCGACATGGAACAAAAAATCTCACCGTAGAGCGATAGGAGGCATGGCTTGTTATATTAGAAAGAACATTTCTCCTCACATTCAACCTCATAAGATTGACCCTCTCAATTAGTGCATTTGGATAGAAATTTCGGACACCAATGATAAGAAGATATATATAGCAATTTTTTATTTTGCACCTATTAATGCTACTTTTTATAAGAAAAATAATCTAGATAAAAATTGTCCCTATAATAATTTAGAACAAGATATTTATAGTTTGAAAAATGAAGGTAATATACTGAGACATTAATGCTAGGACTGCAACTAAAAAGGATACTCTTTTAAGTACTGATTCCAACCATAATCCTTTATGGGTAGATGAGGACCTTGTTTTATCTAATAGCTACAAAATAACCTCTGAATACCTAATTGAGAATTTGTTTGGTACTGAGTTGGTCAAGCTCTGCAACTCTCAAGACCTAATAATTTGAAATGGAGTAATGAAGTGGTCAAAATCCAACTAGATGACTTGTATTCATGGTCTAGGTAGTAGTGTTTTACATTATGTGATATCTAATATTCATGTTTCCAACCAAATAACAACTTTTGACCTTTTAAATGATGATAAGCCAACTCTGATCATAAATCTTTAACCCTAACTCTAAAATTTTCCATGCATAAGAGCATCATTGAAGAGAATTATGATAATCAAAGGAATTTGCGCTTTGACAAAAGTAAAGTTGACATTTTTTTAAAGGATTTAAATAGTAAATTAAATATCCTAACTCATAAGGACAACATTGAAGAACTCTACCATAATTTTGCATCTACCCTTTCCACTTGTTTTAACAAGTTATGTTTCAACGTGTCCTATAAAAATAATAATAGAACGACCAACCCTTGGTATGATAAATAATGTAAAATTGCTAGGAAAGCCATTAGGGATGCTTCTAATGAGTCCATAAAACTCGATAAGATCAACACCTACAAAGCCCTAATTAAAAGGAAAAAAAATAACTATATCAATAAAAGGCAAGAGAAACTTTCACAACTATATAAGTTGTATCCTAAGAAGCTCTGGAGCCAAATTATAAAGAACAATACTAAAGAAAATAATAGGATTCCCTTAAGGTATTGAAATTCCTACCTTAAAAGCCTTTACGAATTCCCTTATTCCATGGACACCATTCCTATTATCCATGTAAAGGAAGAAGTATTTTCTTTAGATGACATAGAGTTCGAGGTTAAGCGGCTTGCAAATGGGAAAGCTAAGGACATTGAAGGGTACCAAGATGACATTTTTAAACTCGGAGGGTCAATCCTTATCCCTCACATACATAAGATCTTTAGTTTAGCAGTCAAACAAAGCTTCTCTAAACCGTGGACGCAAAGCCTCATTGTTCCTATTTTTAAAAGCGGGATAGAAACATTCCCGGTAATTATAGGACCATTATGATTAGCCTGATTTTAGCCAAGCTTTATGGAATTATTTTGGAAAAGAAGATTAGCCTTTGTCTAGAAAGTCATGATAAAAGAGCTAAAGGCTAGGCCGGGTTTAGGAGATATGATTCAACTGTGAACCATCTTGTTACCTTTAGTATCATTGTAAAGGAGTTCTTCAATACTAAAACCAATCTTTTTTGTTGTTTTGTTGAGTTTATAAAAACTTTTGACATCGTTCCTCTGAAAAAACTTTTGAATAGGTTGGAAGAAATAAAATTTCATATCGAGTTAAGGGTTGTTGCAATAAGGATGTATGAGAATGTTATTTCTAAGTTTAAAAACACTAAGGGCTGGTCAAAAGAGATTAACTGCAATATCAGAGTCAAACAAGGTTGCCCCTTGTCCCCTACCCTTTTTGTCATATACATTGAGAAGTTAGAATATTTCTTGGAAAAATGTGGATGTGTCGGCCCTACTCTCACTGGTATAGTAATCAATCCTTTCTTTATGCCGATGATATCGTTCTTATGGAAAGGAGTCTGCATGATCTTGAAAACCAACTAAGAATCCTCAAGGATTTTTGCTCCAATATGGGTATGACTGTTAATACTAATAAGACTAAGGGCATGATTATTAAATCTAATAAGATCCCTTATGATACATTTGTATATGAAAACAACAAATTGGAGGAATTTACTTGATACAAATATCTTGGAATTGATATTCACCACAAGCTCGATTGGAATTATAGCATCGAGAAAAGGATTATTGGGGAATGGAAAGATTATTATGGTCTTGAAAACAATCGTAAATGACCTGATATTGGGATTTGGTATAAGAAAAAAATCCTCTTTGAGACTATTATTACACCTCTTATTCTTTATGGATGTGAAGTCTAGGGTTGTATTATCTCTCGTGAATCCTGGAGAAAGATAGAGAAAATACAAAATAATTTTATAACCTATAATCTCAAACTTAAAGGAAATATCTCTTATCACATCCTCCTCTTAGAAACAAGCCTCTCCCCTATTAAGAGCATGGCTATGTCTAGTTGAAACTTGGGAGCATGAGGAGTCTAAGGTCCCTAACAAAGAAGGATTTGTCTTGTTGTCGACATGGAACAAAAAATGCCACCGTAGAGCGATAGGAGGCATGGCTTGTTATATTAGAAAGAAAATTTCTCCTCACATTCAACCTCATAAGATTGACCCTCTCAATTAGTGCATTTGGATAGAAATTTCAAACACCAATGATAAGAAGATATATATAGCAATTTTTTATTTTGCACCTATTAATTCTACTTTTATAAGAAAAATAATCTAGATAAAAATTGTCCCTATAATAATGTAGAACAAGATATTTATAGTTTAAAAAATGAAGGTAATATACTGAGACTTTAATGCTAGGACTGCAACTAAAAAAAATACTCTTTTAAGTACTGATTCCAACCATAATCCTTTATGGGTAGATGAGGACCTTGTTTTATCTAATAGCTACAAAATAACCTCTGAATACCTAATTGAGAATTTGTTTGGTTCTGAGTTGGTCAAGCTCTGCAACTCTCAAGACCTAATAATTTGCAATGGAGTAATGAAGTGGTCAAAATCCAACTAGATGACTTGTATTCATGGTCTAGGTAGTAGTGTTTTACATTATGTGATATCTAATATTCCTGTTTCCCACCAAATAACAACTTTTGACCTTTTAAATGACGATAAGCCTAACTCTGATCATAAATCTTTAACCCTAACTCTAAAATTTTCCATGCATAAGAGCATCATTGAAGAGAATTATGATAATCAAAGGAATTTGCGCTTTGACAAAAGTAAAGTTGACATTTTCTTAAAGGATTTAAATAGTAAATTAAATATCCTAACTCATAAGGACAACATTGAAGAACTCTACCATAATTTTAAATCTACCCTTTCCACTTGTTTTAACAGGTTATGTTTCAACGTGTCCTATAAAAATAATAATAGAACGAACAACCCTTGGTATGATAAAGAATTTAAAATTGCTAGGAAATTCATTAGGGATGCTTCTAATGAGTCCATAAAACTTGATAAGATCAACACCTACAAAGCCCTAATTAAAAGGAAAAAAAATAACTATATCAATAAAAGGCAAGAGAAACTTTCACAACTATATAAGTTGTATCCTAAGAAGCTCTGGAACCAAATTCTAAAGCACAATACTAAAGAAAATAATAGGATTCCCTTAAGGTATTGAAATTCCTACCTTAAAATCCTTTACGAGTTCCCTTATTCCATGGACACCATTCCTATTATCCCTGTAAAGGAAGAAGTATTCTCTTTAGATGACATAGAGTTCGGGGTTAAGCGGCTTGCAAATGGGAAAGCTAAGGACATTGAAGGCTACCAAGATGAAATTTTTAAAATCGGAGGGTCAATCCTTATCCCTCACATACATAAGATCTTCAGTTTAGCAGTCAAACAAAGCTTCTCTAAACCGTGGATGCAAAGCCTCATTGTTCTTATTTTTAAAAATGGGGATAGAAACATTCCTTGTAATTATAAGACCATTATGATTATCCTGATTTTAGCCAAGCTTTATGGAATTATTTTGGAAAAGAAGATTATCCTTTGTCTAGAAACTCACGATAAAAGAGCTAAAGGCCAGGCCGGGTTTAGGAGATATGATTCAACTGTGAACCATCTTGTTACCTTTAGCATCATTGTAAAAGAGTTCTTCAATGCCAAAACCAATCTTTTTTGTTGTTTTGTTGACTTTAGAAAAACTTTTGACATGGTTCCTCTGAAAAAACTTTGGAATAGGTTGGAAGAAATAAAATTGCGTCTCGAGTTAAGGGTTGTTGCAATAAGGATGTATGAGAACGTTATTTCTAAGTTTAAAAACACTAAGGGCTGGTCAAAAAAGATTAACTCCAATATTAGAGTCAAACAAGGTTGTCCCTTGTCCCCTACCCTTTTTGTCATATACATTGACAAGTTAGAATATTGCTTGGAAAAATGAGGATGTGTCGGCCCTACTCTCACTGGTATAGTCATCAATCTTCTTCTTTATGCCAATGATATTGTTCTTATGGAAAGGAGTCTGCATGATCTTGAAAACTAACTAAGAATCCTCAAGGATTTTTGCTCCAATATGGGTATGATTGTTAATACTAATAAGACTAAGGGCATGATTATTAAATCTAATAAGATCCCTTATGGTACATCTGTATATGAAAACAACAAATTGGAGGAAGTTACTTGATACAAATATCTTGGAATTGATATTCACCACAAGCTCGATTGGAATTATAGCATCGAGAAAAGGATTATTGGGGAATGGAAAGATTATTATGGTCTTGAAAACAATTGTAAATGAACTGATATTAGGATTTGGTATAAGAAAAAAATCCTCTTTGAGACTATTATTACACCTCTTATTCTTTATGGATGTGAAGTCTAGGGTTGTATTATCTCTCGTGAATCCTGGAGAAAGATAGAGAAAATACAAAAGAATTTTATAACCTATAATCTCAAACTTAAAGGAAATATCTCTTGTCACATCCTCCTCTTAGAAACAAGCCTCTCCCCCATTGAGAGCATGGCTATGACTAGATACCTAATGTATAATAACAAGTTAAGCAACATGGACGACAAGAGGCTTCCTAAAGTTGCTTCAAATCGAGTCATAACCACCATCAACTCAAGAGAGGATCGAATAAAGATGCCTAGTCTTGGATAAACTATTGGGGAATCATGGAAGAAACCATTTTAAAAAATAAAGATACCATTAAAAAAAAAGTCGAATTAAAATTTAAGGAGAAATTGTAGTGTGATAAAGGGTTCGAGGAAAAAAGAAAATTAAGGTATTATAAGGATGTAATCAACACTAATCTAGAAGAGAAAAAATATCTATTTGTTTTGCCAAGTTTAAAGAAAAAAAAAAACATTGCTAAGATAAGAACAAATTCTCACCACCTCCATAGTGAAACTGGTTGTTGGTCAATTCCTAAAACGCCATGGAATGAATGAGTGTGTCATCTTTGTGACACTAAGAAGGTTGAAGATGAAAAACATTTTCTCTTAGATTGTCCAGCCTATACCCATATTAGATCTCATTTTCAAAATATTTGTCACAATATCAACCTTCCTAACCTCTTAAATCAACAAAAGTATAGTAATCTTGGAAAGCTTCTCTTAATGGTTTTTGAGAACAGAAACAAAATTCTAAAAAATCGCAAGTAATCACTAACCCTCTTAAAGCCCGATAGAGCAATTTGATCTTAGTGGACGTTAATCATTATCATCATCATATATTATATAATTAAAATAATTATATATTTTATATTCCATATATTAATTTAATTAATATATACACTAATTGTTGATATGCATGGTATTTTGAATATTACTTAAACTAATATAATATATGGATTCAACTGTGAGATATTACTCATGTATCTCATATAATATGACTACTATTATATGAATACTCGATATATTAATTTGACTAATATAATTAATATGTAAAATATCTATATTAAGTGAAATTACCTATAATACACCCCATATACAGCTTGAGTGAGCCTAATGGTTAAGAACATGTGTTTCCTCTTAAGAGGTTACAGGCTCAAATCCAAAGGGGGTAGGGTATGTATACCTTCGTAGATTTTACCAGTCAAATCGCTGGGTGGAGGGGGGTCCCTTGTCCCACAAACAACGGGGTCTCATACACCAACTTGATCGTAACCTTAAAAATAAAGTATTATTATTATTATTATTATTATATATGACTTATATATAGTATAATACTCTATATATAATATAAGGTATATATAAAGAGTACAATATATTATATTATAATACAATTATTTATATAGAAAGTACAAGGTATTATATTATAATACAATTATTTATATAGAGAATACAAGGTATTATAGTATAATAAAATTATTTGTATAAGAATTACAAGGTATTATATTATAATAAAATTATTTGATTATTTGTTTGGAGACATTTTTATTTAAAATGTTTTTAAATTCTACATACTCTATCATATAATTAACTTTGCAAGGGTATTATTTAAAGTTCAAGTCTGTAGTATGTTAGTTAAGTGGATGACAAGTTCTAAACACCCAATTATTTATATAAGGAGTACAAGGTATTAAAGTATAATATAATTATTTATTTATATAAGGAGTACAAGGTATTAAAGTATAATACAATTATTTGTATGTTAGTTAAGTGGATGACAAGTTCTAAACACCCAATTATTTATATAAGGAGTACAAGGTATTAAAGTATAATACAATTATTTATTTATATAAGGAGTACAAGGTATTAAAGTATAATACAATTATTTGATTATTTATATAAGAAGTACAAGGTATTATAGTATAATACAATTATTTGATTATTTGTTTTGAGACATTTTTTTTATTTAAAATGTCCTTCAATTTTACATATTCTATCATATAATTAACTTTGCACAAGGTATTTAAAGCTCAACTCTTTGCACAAGGTATTTAAAGCTCAACCCTTTGTAGTAGGTTAGTTATGTGGATGGCAAGTTCTAAACACCCAAGACATAAGGCATACTAATAAATAGTTGAGCAAAATGGATAATGGCAATTGAATATCGAATACTCTTAAATCCAAAAACATGTGTACACTATGTTTGTGGATTTATAAACCTACTGCTAAATACTTAAATCCCATTATGGTTCACATAGGGAAAACATTTTCCAAAAACATGTATACACTATGTTTGTGGATTTATAAACCTATTGCTAAATACTTAAATCCCATTATGGTCCACATAGGGGAAACATTTTCCTTTCTAGCATGTTCAATGAAAAAAATGAATTTTACAGGAAGATTTAGCTTCATATATTGAAATCCATCACATGAATTTTTACAAGAAGATTTAGCTTCATATATTAAAGTGCAAGTGCATAACATAAATATTCTTATTTTGATATCTTCATATCTTCACCCATGTGAAACACATAATTTCGCTAATAACATAGGTCACTGTTTCAGAGTAATTTGTTTGTTTGCTTTCCTGTCACAAGAATTTGTTTGAATAGTAAGATTTATGTGGGAAGTAACGTTTTGAGGATTCAGAGGAATCACAATATTGTTTATGGTCAATGTTTCGAGTTCATATCATAACTCATCATGACGAAATCTAAGCTTGGATAAAGAAGAAATTTAAGAGTTAAGATATATAATAAACCCAGGGGAAAAATTATAATTTTGAAGTGGACTTTTAAAAACTTAAATTTTTTAATAAAAAGATTAGATTTTTTTCATATTAAATTATTAATTAATTTGTAATATTTTTTATTAATTTTAATATATTATTTATAAAATTTTATTAATATTAATTAAATAATAAATTTCTTATATATTTATAAAAGTGTTTAAGATAAAATAAATTATTTTGAAATAATGATGCTTAATTATATTCAAGTTTATTAATAATATCAATTATGTTTGATTATTAGTTTTATTTAATTGTATTAATGTAATAATTTAATATTTGTTTTTCTTGAATCTTGAATGATGAGAGGAAGACTACATGAAGATTTTGTCTTTTGGTGTCCACCTCAATTTGTTTGTTTCCTTACTTCCTTGAATCGTGAACGATAGAGGAAAGACTACATGAAGATTTTGTTTTTTGGTATCCCCTTATGTTAAACAAATAAATCACTCATAACTATGATGGACTATGATGGACTCTAGCGTTCTATAACTGAAATGTTCCTTCACCACTCGATCCAGTTCGCCACTTATTTCTATATAATTAGAGCATTCCTCCCCCACATGAATCGCCAAACCATTATCGAATATAATGTCATAAAAATGAAATCTTTCCTTTGCACCACAAGATCATCTTGGCCAAATATTTTAGAACCTTGGCTATCCCATACGATCTCCGAACCATGATGGACTGGAAAATTTTTCTTCCACCACATGAATATGTTGGCCACTTATTCCTGTTAATGAATAAATTTTTGGCTCGTGCAATATTTCCAACAGTAGGCCCCTTGACAATGCTTTAATCTAAAGTTAATGCATGTGAAAACGCTCTCTTTTTTAATTCTTATAAAAAAAATTCAAATTCTCCATTTAAAAATTGCTCTTATTTAATTTAATACATGTATTCACTATTACAAAAAGGTGCATATAAAATTTTGGGTTTTAAAGAGTTTATCTAACTAAATTTTACAATGATTAGGTTCACTCGTTCAAGGAAAAGGCAATAAATTTTTCTCTGGAGATTTTCCTACAACTAACGTAGACTCATTTTAAATATAAATCTATCAAATTTCTTAATGTGTAAATTTTAATTTTAATTTTAAATTTTAATTTCTTAATTTTCTTTATAAATTCTTATAAAAGAAATTTCAATTTCTTTATTTAAAAATTGGTGTTATTTAATATTATAAAAGGTGCATATAAAATTCAGGTTTTTGAACTTTTTGATCTAACTAAATTTTACAATGATTAGGTTCACTCATCTAAGGAAGAGGCAATAAAATTAGGCTCACTCATGTTAGCATTCTGTAAATTTGTTTTGGCTAAACAAACAACAGAGGTAACTCTTTCAATCTACTTTAGAGCTGAGGCACTAGCCTGGTCAACTCGGAGAGGGCTCTCTCGTGTCACTTGATATTCCTTTAGAAATTGGTGGCTACATTTGGTTTGTTTTGGGTTTTTTTAATAAAGTTGCTAGCAAGGAATGGGAGGAACACTTTGGAATATGGAGTCAAAATTATGAAATTGAATGAAAACATCGAGTGGCTTGTAGAACTCTCCAGAGGATAAAAGCTAAATAGGGCAATGAATCTGAGTTATAACTTGAACTTAATTAGAGTGGTAAGAGGAAAGAGAAACAAATAACTACATCATAGCATTACAGGAATGAATTATGAATTAAAGCTAAGATGAAACATACACAGTTTAAATTGTTTAAGCCAAGAGCATCAAATGATGAGTTCTAGATCTTTAACTCTCCAATTTAAACAGAAGAAAAATGTATATGGCATAAAAGATCACAGAAAACACATACAATGAGGGAATACAAATCTCATATCACCACCATTAGAATCTTTTCATAGAGACTTCAAAGTTGTTGCATATGTATTCAATTCAGCCCCAGAAAATTATAATGAAGTTTAGAACAACCACAATTGTGCCCTTGCACTTCTGCCCGCCAATAATACACTCATAACCTCTAATACTTATAGAATTTGAGTTCCTTCAGTGTGAAACATGTTACAATAACTGAAATGAAACATTTCATCTTCTACAATGATTACAAATGACACTTTTCATAAAAAATGTTTCATGATCCCTGCAGATTCCTCTAACGCTCAAGATCCTTCCTCTGCCACGATCTCTTTGAAATGTCACTCATAATATTTCAAATATAATTGCATTTATCCATATTCTCATTAAACATTTGAGAATAATATATTTGAAATAAAAATAATTTCCATAATTTAATTCATGCCCGTGGTTTTTAAAACCATGTCTTGTTTGCCCAATTCACCATTTCATTGTAAAAAACATTTACTATTACCATTTTCCTCTAAAAAACATTTACTGTGTAATGTTTTCCCAATTTACCGTTTCACCGTGAAAACATATTTAATGTGTGTTTTTATCCAGTTTACCATCTTTGGTAAAATACCTTTTATCTTCTTCTTTTAATTTTGTAAATCTTTGGATAAACAACTATCCAAGTCTTCGTTCAGGTGAATCTTCCCATTTAAATCTTTTGCATAAACATTAACTCCTTTAATTTATAAAACTTGAATTTTGCCTCCGTAAAACCTTTTCACGGTGAAGAGGAATTTCATTTATTAGAAATTCCATATTTGTTGTTGAAATGCACTCCTAGAAAACTGTCGCACATTAAACATATGATAAATTATGCATTTATTACATCGGGCTTTGACTGGAGTGGTTTAATTCAAACTGCTTTTACCTCCGATGTGCTCCACTTAAACACAGGTGTCCACCAAATACCATGGTATTTTTTCCCTGCGCGCCTTCACAAAATTAACCTCCACGCTACTTCAATCCCCGATATGTATGTGTTCCTTCAATCCAACCTTTGACTTTTCCACATTACAAATTGAGATTGGTGCCCATGATTTGACGTGATTCCATAAATTGAATATTCGATTAAATATCAATATAAATATTTTAATATAAAAATATTTATGTTAATAATAATAACCCTTTTTCTATTTTCTAAGGAATTTGGGCTTATGAGGTTTAACACATGACTTTGTGGAGAGGATGAGGGTACTTAATAAAAGGAATATTTTTTTATTTTCAACGGGAATATGAAAATAAGGGTACAAATGAATGAAGTGATGAAACTAAGGGATTTAGATAAGAATTAAGGCTAGGTTTAGGCTTCGGGTATTTTCCAAATCTTTGAATCATGGAGGACATGACTATTTTGGATGATTAGTTGAGTGAAGGATTTAGATGATGGTAGCTTGACAGAGCTCATGAAAAAGTTTGAAAATCTGAGTGGAAAAATAACACAAGGACAAGATGCATTGGGAAAAATTAATGCAAATTAGCCGGTGATCTACGGTCCATCGAGTCTCACCAAATTTAGAGATCAGGGGTTGGAAAAAACGGTTTTGGGTAGACCTCTTTTGGCCCCGATGCGCCTCTGAGGGTGCCACGCGTCCACAAATGAAACCAAGACAGTTTTCCCCAACCCACCTTCGCATAATTAAACTTCGTGCTATTTCACCGCCCGATATGTGCTTTAGCTGTTGATCTGGGTCGTTTCAAGATCTACGGTCTATCGAGCCCCATCACCTTCGCGTCTCCACTAGATTTATCCATATCCACCATACGTGACCCTATCCTCTAAATTATCGCGCCTACATCATGATGTATCTCTTCGCTAACTTTCTGAGACTTGGATCCTATCTGAAAAATTGTTATGGTGATAACATAGGCTCCTACTGGGGATTCTATCCTCCCTACGAGGTAGCAAATAACTGTTGACCCGGTGCCTGATCCATTGGGTTGTTCCCAAGACATGTGTTTGTACCTTGCTCCGACCTGTCACTGGTATCTATTCAAAATCGAACTCTGTACACTACTCTCAACTGGATACTGAACACTGAATACACTACTAAAATATGACTGTACACAATATTGGAAATCCAAACTGAAAAATGCTTGACCAACAAGCTTATTTTCACACTTCTACGTACCCTAAAATTGTTGAAATGAATACTCAATCAAGTGAAATCAAAATGCCAACGCAAACATGAAAGCATTTTATCCACTATTTTTTTACTTTGAACAAGTTTGTCCCAAATCCTGCTTACTGATAATTCATTCAAAAATTCATCCATAAATCCAAATCTCAAAAAATAAAAAACATTTGTATTGTTCACTACCTCCAATAAAATTGCAAATGGATCCTCTAAAATATGCACAAAACAACAATCATGTTTCACCCCTCCCACTACATTTTTGTTTTCATGTGATTTAACATGTTGATTGCCACCAAGAGGCTGGAAAATCTTCTGAGACTGTTGGAAATAACAATCTTATGAATCAGAAGACATTGTTGGCTAAAATGAGACCTCTAGTGGAAAGAAATCCATGTCTAACAATGATGTTGATTTACCATTCTCTTTATTTACAAGTTGGTAGTTGAGCACAGGCTGTAAATCTAAACTGAGATAACCTTTCATGTAATCAACAACACGATCATTAAATGCATGAGAAGGTTGTTGGTATTCCTCACTGATAACAATTCACTCATGTAAAACACAACCACTGTGAATGCAATCAGACTTCCCTATTTCCTCTGTTATCTCATGATTTTATTTCAACAATTCAAAGGAAGAAAATCATAATGGAAGATAGTTTTCATTTGCAAGTCCATTGCTTTCTTCATATTTAGGATCATGCCTAGAGAATTTCTTATTTGAAACATTATAGACATTTTGTTTCAACAGTTCGAAAGAGGAAAAACACAATGGTAAGGTTCTTTCACCAAATTCAAAACCTTCTTCATTTTTTTCACTGCTGTCATAGGCACATTTTTCAATTTCTTTGGATTTCTGAACACACTTATTTTTAGATTCATCTTCGACAAATGGCTGCAAATTTGTACTGACAAGACCTTCTATATAACAAGTACTAGGGTCATCAAACACATGAGAAGATTGCTACAATTTCTCGTCAATTTTTTCTAGTGAATTAGTGGGATTTGGCATTAACACACATTCCTTTGCTTCAATGATGATAAATTAGGATTTTGTTTCAAAAAATTGAATGAATAAAAGCATAAAGGTAAATAATTCCCTTTAGCTGATTCAGTACTTTACTCTTTGTAACTGTGATATGTAGGTTGATTTCTCTCATTACATTGCTGAAACGAAACATTTTCTGATAGAGAACATGTAGTTGGTTGTTCTAGGGAACCAACATCATAGTCATCATCATATTCATCATATATAGACAAATCAACAACATATGCAATGTCATATAACAAGAACAAACTTGGAACATCAACCTGTTCTTCAACAAACTGATTTACAAATTCATCTTCTTGACTGTCTACAAATGAATACATAAAACAATCATCCGCCTTCTTATCATGGGATGGATCATAAGCTAAATCATCACCTCGTCTTTCAACAAGTGGAATATAATTTTTTGAAAAATCATTAGCATTAGAAACTTCAAGACGACCTATTATATTGTCAATTCTATGCTCAAGATTTCAATCAACTATTTTCTATTCATATTCACTTTCATGTTCTTGAGCATTCAACCCCTCATTTTGGATTTGTTTACATGCTTGGATGTTGTCTTGAATGTCCTGAGCATAATTAAACATTTGTTGTAAGGAATTAGGTATACTTTCCATCAGGAGGAAAGACAAATTTGGATGAAGAGTAGTTGCATAATGGAGCATGAAAACAACTTCAGTGGGTTGAATTTCTTCGGACAAATTGTAATAGATACTAGAAAAATCTCCACTTAATATAGAAATAGTTTCATTGCTCTTCTTGTTGGACAACTGAAGGGGGGGGGGTGAATCAATTGTTACCATGCTTAAACAATTATGCTTATTTTAAACTCTTTACAGAGCACTCAATGACAATCACAATAATGCAGGGAAGTAAGAAATAGAACATTCAACATCATTCACACATATGAGATACAGAGAGACAAATATTTCCTAAGGAAACCCATAAAGGGTAAAAACCTCTTGTTCTTTATATGATAAGTAATATTTACATTTTGTACATTATCATACTCATGAGCACCAACTCATAATGAGGCTACAACCTCTGTTTTGCAAGCTGCTACTTGCTAAGAGCACCAACTCTCTGTTTTCTTTAGCACTTACTAGAAGGAAGCACCAACTCCCTGGTTTCTCTAGCACCCACTAGAAGGAAGCACCAACTCCCTGGTTTCTCTATCACCCACTAGAAGGAAGCACCAACTCCCTAGTTTCTCTAGCACCCACTAGAAGGAAGCACCAACTCCCTAAGTATTCTAGCACCAACTGGATGGAAGCACGAACTTCTAGTCACACAGGCACCAACCTGTAAAATAGATAACAACAGTTCTCCCTTGCACCACCCTGCCACCTTGGTTTCTCTGGCTACAACCAGATGGAAGCTACAACTCCCTGTGTTCAAGCACCCACTTGAACCTCTGAGGACACCAGTCCTCCCTAGAACCTCCCTACGACCCTGAAATATAAAGTTTGATATATATAAATTTGTCGCAGTGATATAATATTTATCATTGGCTTACCAGGCTTATCACTATTCCTCTATGCTGCTCTGCTCTCCTATATCAGTGTCTCTCTGTCTGCATCTTCTTGCGCTTTCTGATATTTTGTTTTTCTCTACAAGTGCACCTCAGTCTTCTTTTATTGTCTCAGTTATGCATCTCTATACTTTGCTTCTGCTGCGCTTTATGCTCTGTGCACCATGTCCCATCTATGCACCATTCCTCTTCTATGCATTTCAGCTACTGCACTCTACCTCCTTCTACACACCTTAATCACTCTCAACAACAACCCCCATCTCTTCTTTGTTCTGCATTCTTATAGTCTCTATGCACCGTGTGCATGCTCTATGCGCCATGCTTCTGCATGCTCTCCCCATGTCGAGTGCTCTGCCTGATCATGATTACAACTCTTCAGCTTCTCTCGCGATTAAACCCATGTATCCATCATCACTGGGTGTTATGCCAAGATTCCTTAGCCTCTTTGGCAGTCAAGACTCTTCGTCTTCTCTGTCATAGTTGATCTCATTCCCTCTGTTGCAGTTCTAGGCTCCTACGGTCATCCATCTCTCAATAGTCTGTATGAACACCCTTCATTTCATTGCAAGATGGCTCGAGACCATTCAACTTCTCTGGCGATCACCCTGAAGTCTCTTCAAGTCCTCTGGAAGAAACCATCAGTGATTTCTAGTAGTTACAGTGCGAACCTTGAAATGGAACTTAGCTATGCTAGCTCCTTCCACTTACGTGACCACCGACGGTGACCACCAGCTACATCAACATTTCAGCATTTCGGCATTCGACATTTCAGCATTCCTGTGATGAAGTGTCTCAACACTCCAAGTCGCGATCCCGAAAATGGATCTTGGTTGCACTAGCTCCTTCCTCCATCTTCCGCAGATGTGACCATTGGCTGTGACGACAGCCCGATTCAAGAACGTATTTTTCACTTTCGCATTTCGGGGATTTTGTGATGAGTCGTCTCGACTCTTCATGTCACGAGATCTGAAATAGAGCTTGGCTTCTATAGCTCCACTCTCCAGCTCTTCGACGATGTGATCACCGATGGTGACCAAGCACTTATTGTTAGAAAATAGGACCGCGGAGCAATAAAATAAAACAAATGTGGAAATAAAACACAGAATATACACAATACAAGAGAGACATAGATTTACGTGGTTCACCCAGTGTGGGCTATGACCACCAGAGAAATTTCAAGGTCCTTTCTTTATTATTATCCAGCAAAATGAAGGGATACAACCTACAGCAAAACCCATTGTAAATTCCTCTTCTTTCTCTCACAGTCTCCTCTCTCAGAATACAATACTTGCCAACATACATAGCCGCAATACATTTCCCTAATAAAAGTGGGTTGCCTTCTAGGGAAAAAAACCCTTACATAATCTCTATCGTTAGATCTGCGACCTTATAATGAACGGTCCAGATTTACAATGAAATTACAATATACTTTTACAAGGCAATTTTTTCTTTGGGGGCTTCGTTCCCAAACCCCCGCTTGCCCCCAGACCCCCCAGCGGGGGGAAAGAGCCCCCTCGGACCCCGTAGAGGGGGTACCCCCCCTCTGCACTCCCCCACGTGGAAGAGTGTACATACTTATGGGGTGTAAATACTTCATGGGGTATAAACACGACTGAAAGCAAGGACCTCTGAATCAGGAAGATGATCAGGCTCCACAACCAACAATCTCCCACTTGGAGACTGATATCAACAACTCCACCGCTACTGTATATGCTGGACTCTAAACCTTCTTGGACCTGACAAATTTCTCATCTTCATTTTCATTCTTGAAGACCAACTGAAACTGAGCAAGAACTCAGTTTCTCCCTAGTTACTCCCTTTGTTAACATGTCTGCAGGATTCTGGCTAGTGTGTATCTTTTCCAGCTTCAATTGCCCATCTTCCAAGGTGGATCGTATGAAG
>ML802212.1:36414-56108 GCA_009831015.1 Picea engelmannii | reverse complement strand
ATGGCCAAGTTACTAATATTGCATGGGGCTTTTCTTTCAATTCTTTTATGCCCTCTTTTCTTTTTCCTTTCTTTTTCCTTTTTCTTTTCTTTTACAAATTATTTGAAGAGTGAAACATCATTTGTCAACAAAATCACTAGATACAGATAATATTCAATTCATCAATTGATTCCCGTAATTTATGGGGTGATAATAGCGGCTCCGCCTGGGGATGGTACTTGCCCTCTTAAGTGCCAAGAATCCAGTTTCCTGTCATTCTGAACATATCTGCCTAGTAACCTTCGTTGGTCTTATTCTCAGGAAAATTTTGAAAAACATTGATCAGCGGCTTAGGGCCTTCTCTTCAGGATTCAACCAACTGACTAATGTTCTTTACTCTGACTAACGTTCTTTACTTTGACTAACGTTCTTTACTCAGAAAATGTAAGTAAAAACTGAAAATTAAAACTAGTATGTACAATGGAGAGTGAGTTCTTCAAATCTTTTACTGAGGTGGGACATAATGTTTCAGCATTATGCCATTCGCGGGTGCTCCTGGCAGATCTGACCCATCAACATTGTTTAGCAAAAAGGCATTGTTTCCTCTGAAAGCTTGGATCATGTATGGCCATGTCCATAGATTGTCAAATTTCCCATGCTTTCCCTTGTCCTCGTTCCTGGAATCCCATCTCAACACCATATCTCCCAGCTCAAAATCATCCTCCTTGGTTCATTTGTCAAAGATCTTCTTGATGTTCTCTTGGACGACCTATGTTTTGTTGAAAACATCTTCTCTAGTCTGCTGCAAATGAATCATCTGATTTATTCTTCTCTGAGAGTCATTTGGCTCAGCTTGTATCTCCTGAAGTAACTTCATGACAGGGACTCCCAAAGAAGTTGGGAAAACAACCTCTGTACCATAGACCAACTGGTAGGGTGACATACCAATCGACCTTTTAGTGGTCAGTCTATCTGCCCATAAAGCAAATACCAACTTATCGTGCCATGATTTTTTGTTTTCCTGCAATGTTTTCTTCATGATATTTACCAAAGTTTTGTTTGAAGACTCCGCCAAACCATTCCCCCGAGGGTAGTAGGTTGTGGAATGCCCCAAACCAATGTGGTACCGGTTGTAGAAATATATGAGTTTCTTCGATCGAAAAGCAGCTGCATTGTCAATGATAATCTTTCTAGGACAACCAAAACGAGACAAAATATTATTTTCGAGAAATTTGATAATAACAGAGTCATTTGCTTGCCTACATGGTACTGGCTCGATCCATTTGGTAAAATAATCAGTGGCAGTAAGAATCCACCTATGTTGGCCTGAAGACGGAGGGTGTATTTCTCCTATTAAATCGAGTCCCCATTGCTGGAAAGGAGCCTCAACTAAAATTGGTTTAAGAGGTAGAAGAAGGAGTTTCCTTTTAACCTCAAATAATTGACACTGGTGACATGCTGTTACTTTCTGATGTACATCTGCAAACAGGGTGGGCCAGTAAAATTCAGCTCTGAGTATTTTGTTGGTTGTAACCTTCCAGTTCAAATGGCCGCCACATTCTCCTGCATGAAACTCTTGCAATACTTTATCAACTTCATCTTTCAATAGACAACTTAAAAGAATACCTACAGGGTCTTTCCAATACAAATTTCTTTCTAGAATACAGAATTTCAAAGCCTTCCACTTTAAAAATCTAGCTTTAGTCTTGGTTAAACCAGGGGGAGCTTGTAAATTTTGTAACACAAATATAAGGTCTTCATACCATGGAGATTTGAGGAATACCTCTCTAACATTTGGAGTCGCCATCTCACCCTGTTCATCTGCCACATCTAGAAAATTAATGTCAAGAGATTGGAAGTTAGATTCAGCCATCAGTTTAGCAAGGCCTTGGCCTTTGATCAGTTTTGTGGGCTTAATCTCTATGTCATATTCTAGAATAACTGCAATCCATTTTCCCCTTCTTCCATCAGGGTTGTCTTGTGTCAAGATATCCTTAACTACCGCGTTCGGAACATAAGCTATGGTGTGTGAATGGAGAATGTAGACCCTGAAGTCCTTTATGGATTTTACCAAAGCAAAATCTTTCTTCTCCATGATATTGTAGTTCAATGCAGTGTATCTTAAAGCTTTGCTGAAGAAAGATATGGGTTTTTCATACCCTTCACTGTTCTTTTGCATTAAAACCGCTGCTATAATATGTTCAGAGGCGAAAGAAAAAAGATAGAAATCTTTAGTGAAGTCTGGACTGATTAAGACTGGGGCTTCTGTGAGTGCTCTTTTTACTTGTTCGAAGGATTTTCTGGACTCAGAGTCCCATTTTATTTTTACGTCCTTTTTTTAACATGTTTGTAATGCTTCTGAGGAGTTCGGCCAGATTGGGAATGAATCTTCGTAGGAAGTTAATTTGTCCGATAAAAGATTGTAGTTCCTTGAGGTTTCTTGGGTGTTCTACCTTTAGTATGGCCTCTATTCTGCTGGGGTCAATTCTGATTCCATCTTTAGAGATGATATGTCCCAACAGTTTTCCCTCTTCTAACCCAAAAAGACACTTCTTGGGATTTAAAGAAATCCCGAATCTCCTACACTTTTCGAATAATCGTCTAAGGTGTCGTAGGTGTTCATCATCAGATTGGGAAAACACAGTCACATCATCTAGATAAATGACAATAAACTTACTTGACTCTTCTATGAAGGCGATATCCATTGCCCTCTAGAAGGTGGCTCCTGCGTTCATCAAACCAAAAGGCATCTTCACATACATGAAAGTTCCCCAGGGTGTAGTGAAAGCGGTTTTTTCTTGGTCGTCTGGGTGAACTAGGACCTGGTTGTAGCCCGAGAAACCATCTAACAGAGAAATTCGACTGGACCCGACCACTCTTTGCAGGAGGTGATCCATTTTAGGCAAGGGGTAATTATCCTTCAGGGATGATTTGTTCAGATTTCGGAAATCTATGCAAAGTCTGATTTCCCCGGTTTTCTTACGTGTAAGGACCAAATTAGAAACCCACTTAGAGAAACTTAGTGGGACTATGATCTTGGCATCATACATTTTCTTGATCTCTTTTTCTATCAGGGGAAGCAACTTGGGATTTATCCTCCTAAGTTTCTTCCTAAACGGTTTCTGGTCTTCCTTTAAGGGAATCCTGTGTTGTATGATGCTGGTGTCATAGGCTTTCAAATCCTCATAGCCCCAGGGAAAAACTTCTGAATATTCTTTGAATAGCTCAATGTATTTAAGATTTTGTTCTAGGGGTAATGATTTGGACAGTTTGACCATCCTAGGCTTCTCTTCAGTCCCTATATTGTAATCTTCTACCTCTTGTCCATGGGCTTCTATTTTTGGTTTCTTAGCTACGTCGTCATTGTCAAATAGATCTTCTAAAGGGACAAGCCCTCTAGGTAAAACATTGCTTTTCAATTGTAAAACATCGACATCCATTTCGTCATCCCCTAACTCTCCTGCATCTACTGTATCTACTGTATTCACACTATCTATTTCAAACTCAGAACTATTTACATTCTCGTTTTCATTTTCTAAATCTATGTTTGTACATTCAAAATCGTTCTTGCATTGCAGAAAATCTTCTATTTGCTCGTAATTACCAAATGCTTGCCAGTACCTGATATTATTGGGGACCGTCGGTCTACATTTCACCTCAACAGTGTAGGGGCGAGTTTGGCGGAAAGGAATCTTGCAGGAAGCTACTAACGTAGCCAATCCGTCGACCAGAATATTCTGTCCTCTCGGCATTACCTGCAAGTAGACCTCATTAAAACACTTCAAAGCATCAATAACAACATTCCTGTAGGATCTAAGGCATGGGTGTTTAGCGACATACTCACCTTTAATTTGTTTGATTATTAATTCAGAGTCACCCCTTGCCATTATTTGCTTAGCACCAACTTTTTTCAACAGCTTCAGACCGAGCATTAAAGCTTCATACTCGGCAACGTTGTTAGTGCACTGGAAATTTAATTTGTAGGAATGATTTTCTGAATACCTTTTTAGATGATTATGCAACCAGAATCTAGCTCCTGCCCCTTCTTTACTCATGGATCCATCAAAATCCATACTCCAGAAATCAGCGGGGAAATCTTCAATGATTACATTTTCCATCTTTGCAGCCTCACTGCTTTCTGGACCTTCATCTTGGCTAGATACATCTTCCATCAGATGAATATTTGACTCTCCAGTATCACCATCATTGTACAAGATGAACAAATCTAAATCGGA
Organism: Picea engelmannii; assembly: GCA_009831015.1. Lineage (NCBI taxonomy): Eukaryota > Viridiplantae > Streptophyta > Pinopsida > Pinales > Pinaceae > Picea > Picea engelmannii. Next base: position 51,894 of record ML802212.1, on the reverse strand, counting down.
ATGAGCAGAGTAAAGGGGATAATTGTGAGGTTTCTCTTGGCTACTGACCATATACTTCATCAATGTTTCTCTATATAACCTTATTTGTTGCCCAAACACTGGGATAGTGGCGTAAGACATATCCAGTTGCAGGGTTCCTTTCAACTTAGCTCCCCAAGACCTGGAGAGAAACATTCCATACTTAGGAGGGATGTCTGCAACCACTACATCCATTACCATGCTTTTTGAAGGGATCTGAACTAGGGTGATGCATAGGTCTTTGATTAAACCAATACATTTGACTTTGCTGGAGTCAAATGAATGTAAATCCTTGTATGGTCTTGTGACCTCCAGTCCCATTTTTTCCATTACTTCTTTAGGCATCATATTATGTGAGGCACCTGAGTCCAACATAGCATTATGTAATATCAAGTCGTGTATGTTTAAACTGATGTAAAAGGGAGCTACATCACCGGTATCATCTCGACCGTCTACTTTAGGTCCGAAGAGAAGTTCGGGATGATCATCAGTAAGGTTCACAGTGTCTGAATGAGTCACTGATCCAACAGTCAAGGCCTTGGTGCCTATGTCGGGTTCAATGGTCAATGCTTTTATTACCTATGAACGATACCCGTCTCCGGTCATCAACTTTGTAAGTGGGATGGGAATTTTTATTTTGGCCAATTCACCCTCCAGGCTAAAGGGTGTGAGGGTTCTACCTTGGTTTATCATTTCTAGCTTGTCCATTATATTCTTTGGTTCGGATGTACTCGGTGGGCTAATAGGTGACACCTCAGTCTGTGATGGTCTTTTTAAAATGGTGATGTTTTTCTTGATGGGAGCGTCTACTTTACTCTTCTCAGGGACTTTCTCAGCAGCAGTTTTCTCAGCAACAGTTTTTTCTGAAGTTTTCCCAACAGGTGGCTCAGGGGTCTCCTTGGTTTCAACTACCTTCTTAGTTTCAATGACCTTCTTGGAAGAAGTCCCTTCTGTCTTCGAACTTCCTTCTGTCTTCTTTCTAAGTAGGTTTTACTGCCGATGTACCTCCAGAATAGCATTTTCAAAGGCCTGTTGTCCAACATCTTCGGCTTCTTCACTTACCTTTGTTTGATTTAGCAGAAAGAGTTCTTTCTCTTATTGAGTAAGGAAAATGGCCTCATTGTCGTGAATGCCCATGAGGTTGATGTGTGTGTCTTCTAACTCCTCAATCATTTCACCCCCTTCATTAGCGTAGTTTTCTTGTAGAGGAGGCCTGATCGGCTGATCGAGACCTCTCTGATCCCTCTGATCTCTTTGATCTCTCTGTCTTATTTGAGGAGGGTTTCTTATAAAATTGGGGTTTCGAATCTGAGGAGCAGGAGTGTTGTCTCTCGGAGGATTTCTGTCTGAAATACTCGTTCTTTCTATCAATAGTTCCAATGTTCTGACCACAGAATCCAATTTGGAATCGGTGGTTGATGTGGAAGGTTCTTCTTTGATCGTGACTCTCCTCTCTGACCTCTGACGGGCCCTTTTTGCCAACAGATTGGCCTCCACACTAATAGCACTTTTTTGCATGTCGTCTAGGGTGGCAGCATTTCTTTCTCTTAACTGATAAGACATGTCAACATCAAATCCATCAGGAAATTTAATCAATGCCAAACCCTGTGGAGGTTTAATTTCAGTCGAGATAGCATTGTACAAATTATTAAAACGGGTGCAGTAGTCTTGTACCGACTCACCTTGATTTCTTCTTATGGTCTCGTATTCTGACAATATCTAGAGAGGGTTTTTCTTTACCTCACATCTGTCAAGAAAAATTCTGTGGAACGCAACAAGGTCAGGGATTGAGGCGGCGGGTAAAGCTTTGAACCATTTCTTTACGTCTCCTGTCAGACTTTGAGCGAACAATCTCATTTGGACGTCAACTTCGTCGACTTCGTGCAAATCGAAGTAGTCATTCATTTTGTCCACATGTTGTTGGGCGTTTAGAGGTCCGGTTGCTTCGAATTGTGGAAGTCTTGTTTGGTAGTCTTGGGGCATGGCATGTAGTGGCGCAGCCAGCACCAAAGGAGCATATCGAGCTGCCATGATGGGTGGGGGAGGTGGAACGACAACCTGGACGGTCGGAGAGGTAGCGACTGAAGATGAGGAAGAGGATGGACTGGGCGGTACTGCGGTAGTGATTTGTAGTTTAATCGTGGGAGACAAAACTTTGGGGGTTCGATGTTGCAACACAGTTGGGTAAAAAACAAGTCTAGTCACAAAAGTTTCAGACCGTGTTCTAACCAGGCTTCAGGGTGGAAAGGTGTCAAGATCAAGGTTTCGAGAGATATATGGTTTTCCGAAAAAAGGAGGAAACTTATGCTGGGAGGTATGACTCACTGAATCGACTGCTAAGGTTTTTCGCCTGAGCAACTGCTCAGGGTTATCTAACACTATCGCGTGTTCCGGGTTTGGATGAGCCAGAACTATTTTTGGGTTTTTTATAATATATATTTTTTAATTTTGCGAGTCTGAAAATAATATGCACAAAGTCTAATCAACCTCTAAACATTACTTTATTCTCAAAGTTTATCGTTATTTTTAGGGGAAAGAAAATGCGGAATTATCAATTTTTAGTTCTTCCCCAGTGGAGTCGCCATTATGTTAGCACTCTGTAAATTTTCCCAGAGGTTGACAAAGAAGGAATCCACAAAGGTAAATTTATCCAACCACTTTTAAAGATGGGATCTAGCCCTTCCAGCTTCAGAGAGGGATCTCTCTATATGATTTAGCTATGTTTTTAATTTATATATTACGCTAGGTAAAGGAACAAGTTTGTTTTGTTGTAAAAGGGTTTATAAATTGGTTGAGACAGTCTACACATCCATTGGGCTATGGGGTCTGTGTTTAATAAACTATGAGATAAAACCAGAAATGCCAAAGAAGACTTTCACAGGGCGAGATAATGTACTCAACTGGATCTTTTAGTAATTCAAATGATGGACAGAAGAAAAGATAAGAGAAATAACTTCGACTAACAAGAAGTTAAGAATTTCTTAATCGAAGATATTAGAAGATAAACATTAAAATCTTTAGAATCGGAAATAGGGTATCAAAGATAAATCCTGCAACATTACGTTACTCTTCAATATTAGTTCTAGAAAACAAAATGATCACAGATAAAGAAAAACATTCAACTCAGAAAATTAACATCACCAGTGAACACACGCAAGAATCCTGTAAAAGTGCCTCCTCTTTATTAATGGCAGATCTTCTTAAAAAATATTACAGTTTGATAGAGATAGGGTGTGCGAATCAACAACCCTCAATACTTCGAGAGTTGAAGTATTTATAATTCAAATAACAAACGTTCCTGTCATAACTGATCAGGACGTGCTCATTCTATTTTTAGTCTAACTACTTTAACTAATAAAAAATTGTTTGATGACTTAGTACAACTGCATGCGGAAATTTTGGGGTAGGCCGTTGGCGAGGTGCCTTCGCAACCTCTTCTGACTGGACAGGTGAGTGGATGCGATAGCTAATCTGCTAATCTAATAGATCACAAAGTTCTTCCCATCTGATATGAATTGGCACTATGACTTTAAGTAATCTCCGGTACACTTCATCCACGTCTGTATATTTAGCAAATGTAGGCTTAATGAGGAATATATATTTAATCTCGTGTTGGATACTAATATCCAACTGCAGGGCCTCCATGAATGCTTTACCTGTGATGCTCCCTTGTACCCCTGCAAACTTGGAACTGTCCTTAGACACTTCAGTCAATCTTTTGCTGTAATCATGGAGTGTCATTAATTTGTCATTAATGACTTTCAGACCCTGTAGGCCTTTCTTTTGGAGAGCATCGATCTTATTGAAGAACTTTTGTACTCCTTGATCCATGACTTGAATCTTTTCCTCAAGCTGAAGCATTAGACTTCTCTTGGTTAAAACCCTTTTTACCTCAAGTATAGTCTTTGTTCTTTCCTCGATTTTTATTTCTTCAAGTTCCTCTCTAGTCTTGGAATTCAGGAACCTGATGATCTCATTTGCTTATGCTGGCATGTCTCCCAGTTCCACTCTAATTTTCTCAACAGCCTGTTTTCTCCTCTGGAGCAACTCATTTTGTTCAAACATGATTTGAATCATTGGCCAGATTTCATTGATGGACTTGGTGATGTCTGTCCATACAATCTCTTTGACCTCAGCCAAAGTCTTCCCTGCCATTGTTTGCTTTTGGAGCTACTGTAACTCCTTTCTGAGATGCTTTGTTACCTTCTTTTCTTTGGATAGGCTTGTTTGAAAGGAATTTTTGAGATCTTGAAGGTTCTACACTTCTTTCTTAAGCCTGCTAATTTCTGTCTCTTGCAGGTTCATTTTCTCCATGGACTTGGCAAGGTCTATAGTCCCTTCTGGTAGTGGCACTGGTGTGGCAGAGGGGATTGTCGTCACTGTTGCTATGCTCAATTTGGCGATTGGGATAGCACTCAATGGAATGCCTTCCATTGGCTTCGTTTTCTCTTTCTCCTTTAGGAGTCTCTCCATCTTAGCCTCCATCTCTTTTAGCTGAGCTTTCTGCTCCATGAGTAACTTTAGCATCTCATCCTTCTCACCTTCCTTTTCTGCTATCTCCTTCGCTTGTGAATCCTCTATGGGAGGGAGTTTCAACTGTTTTCTTAAGGATGCGATGTCAGCATTTTTCTTTTTAATCATCTCTTCTGCAGCCTTGACATTCGCCGGGTCATAACCGATCTTGAGGACCAGCTCTTCCAGCGTCTTGATTCTGTTGTCTTTTGCGAAATATGACATTTTCTCCAGCTTGAGTTGAGTCTGAGCATTGTTCAATGATATATGAAATTTTGCTGCAGAAGCTGAAGTGTGTGCCAATGTGTGAAAAACCATCTCCCTTGTTTGTTTATGCAAATCCATCTGATCTACTGGATGTACATCCTTCACTTGGAATTCAAAGGTGGCTCTTTTGTAATCTGAGATCACCTTGGGATCCGGTACCTGTGCTTGGAGGTAAGCCATGTGCATCCTACCTTTTTCTGTGTCAAATGATGAAAGAAGCCTATGCTGAGCTGTGGACGACTTCTTTCGAAACTGGGCATAAGTACTGCTAGTGAGAGTCTAGTTCTTCGTCTTAATCAAATCATACTTTTCAAAAATGCCCAACTTGGGCTCGGTCTTTCTTTGCTGAGTGTCCAGGGGAGAATCTATGGATTTCTTAGGTATTGTTGTTGTGATTTCCTTATGCTGGATCGAACCGAAAGGCAGAATGACTGGCTTGACCCCTGTGGTAGCTACTGTGGTAGGTGGGACTTCCTGTTCTACTGTCGCGCCAGGCGTTGACACTGTATTTGGCCTTTTGGTGTGCATCTGGAACTCATCTGATGACACCTCTGTTACAGGAGATGATGACTCCTATCGGGGCCCCTTCTCCTTGGGGACCTGAGGTGTGGTAGTGGTTGGCACACTCATTGAGGGCACCTGAGGTTCCACTTCAACTTGTTGTCCATGTCCATCAGGGTGTCGGGCACCCATACTCTTTGATTTGCAAATTTCTCGATCTCTGGCTTAGACTCATGAGCATAAGGGACATTCTTATTTTTCACTCTCATTTCCGAAATGATCCCACATGGATCATAGTGCCAGGTGAAACTCGTAAAGAATTTCATCTCCTTCAACATTCTGTCCGCTTCTTCTGTTGTGCCTCGACTATTGCAGATGAAAGAACCAATCTGCCCCTTGATTCTCAATTGCTGCTTCTTTTTCAGGGAAACAAAGTGAATGTCATCTGAATTCATTATTTGTCTAATATATTCTAATGCAAAAATTCTTACCGGTACATATTTTGGCAGCTTGTAGGGTGCCAATTCGCACCCGAAAACTCTGATCTCAGTGTGATTCTGATACAGGAACCAGTCTCCTGTCTTTGCATTGTCTGAAAGATGTAGAATTCTCTGGACCTCTTCATTTAATCGTGGCTCAGGCTTGCCGCTCAACATGCTTACCATCGGATAATAGAACAGATCAATGAAAACCTTGAAGCTATACTCTGTGGAGTTATGCTTCAGGAGAGAAGTCCATGCAGTGACTGGCTGGGGCCTTTCGTCTGCGTCCATCTTCTGCATGGAGAAACTAAATCTCTCAGCTTGAAAATAAACGAACATGTACGCCAGTATGGAAGAATATCTGAACATTCCCTCTGTGCTAAAATTCACAAATTGTTCATGAATATTATTGGCCAAGAAGGTTCTGTAGTCGAACTGTGTTGTGGGATTTTCGTCGTTTGAGAAAATGGACAGAAAACGCAGGATGGACTCATCTACCCATTGGTCAGAATAGTAACCAAGCAGGGCACAAAGGGAAGAAATGATTTGATTTCCTTTGGTGGAGAAAAGGGAAGAAGGGTAAGGGGGATTGGTGGAAGGGAGTTGAGCGGAGGTGGGGAGGAAAAGCTCGAATATCTGAGCTCTCTGAGGAAAGTTCATTTTCTGATATAACTCGGTGAGGATTTCTAAATTGAATGGGGACGCAGATTCAACATGGGGAATTTGCATCATTTGGTCAATATCTTCAGGAGTGGTGAAGAAGAGGATGTCTCCATATGAGGAGACGATGGCCCTCTGATCGGGGATATAGTGGGCTTGGCATTTCAACGCAAATTCAGGGAAGTGCTGGATTTGGGGGAAAAGATACTGGGGCAAGTTGGACTCCCAGAGTCCAATTTCATCGCTCTGGTCCAGGAACACCTCCCAGAGCCACGACTGAAGATCTGAAAAATTGAAGTCGCAAATGGTATCTACGATCAATCGATCTTTATCGACCAAGGGGATTTTGTCTAGGTCGACCGGAGGAGGAAGGAAAGGATTCTCTTCTCCTTCCGCTTGTCTTGGCTTTGACACCATTTCAGCAACAATACCTACAATAAACATGATGTTAGTGGGGTAAATTGATAGACTGGCTGTGGATGAAGGTGGCGAAAAAGCGATGGAGACGTAAGAGTAAAATTTTATGGTGCGATGGACGAATAGTGAATGACGAGGGAGAACGATAATTTTATTTAAAACTGGGTCGGTTGGACGTGGGAAAATGGTTAGCATGACAATGGGTATGTTATCCAGTTATTAATGGACAACGGGCCACTTGGGGGTGACATGGCAGGTGACGATGGCCAAAGCATACGGACGGGTGACGTGGAGGCTGGTGATTGGAGGTAAAAGTCACCAAAAGGGGTTGTTCATGAGTTAGGGACTTAGGTACTGACAACAGGGACTGACAACAGTTATGGGATGTGACACGACCCCGGGAGCAAGTGGAGCAAGTGGGCTCAGTGGAGGATGACGTCCATGAGTGAGGGGCTGTCAGATAGCATGTGGGGGATAGGACTTATGGACTAATAGGACAATTCCACATGTAACAAGGGACCCGCCGAAAGGAATATTCATTCCGAACCCCCCCCTTTGGTTAAAAGAAGAACACTAGGGGGGGTCCGAAATTCATTGTGAGCCATAGATCTGAGCGCTTATTTCCTGGCCGCAGATCTTAGCGCGCTCCTTAATACTCATTCCGGACCCCCCCCTCCATTAAAGGAAGAATGGATGGGGGGGTCCAGAATCCAATGTGGACCGTATATTTAAGCGCTCCTCCCTGAGCCGTCCAGATGAGCGCCCATGTTATTACCAATTCCGGACCCCCCCCGGTTAAAGGCAGAATGGTCGGGAGGGTCCATAATGCAATGTGATCCGTAGATCTCAGCGCCATGATCGCGACCATTGATAAGTGCAAGAAGCATAGGTTGGGAGCGGAAAAATATGTACTTGGGGAAAAACTTAGGATATAAAGCATTTTTTGGGTTTTCCCAATTTTTCACATCTACACCACCAAGGGGACTTCATCTAAACTATTCTAAGGCAATGGAGACATGGTGTTGCATTTTCATCAATCTGGTTTCATGGGTGGTGAAGCAAATCGAGCAACTAACCTACATGCTAACCTATCTTCCTAGGACTATTAACCCAGATTAAACTATTGGGTTAAGAAATTACTCTACCTAAGGGCTATCTGACCAAGATTAGTCAGTCTGGTCAGATTTATTCACTAATTTAACCTAGGGGCTATCTGACCAGGATTAGACAGTCTGGTCAGATTTAGTCACTAACCTAGCAACATTAAATTTAAAAGAACTTGGCCATGCTTGAAAGGTATGGCCAAGTTACTAATATTGCATGGGGCTTTTCTTTCAATTCTTTTATGCCCTCTTTTCTTTTTCCTTTCTTTTTCCTTTTTCTTTTCTTTTACAAATTATTTGAAGAGTGAAACATCATTTGTCAACAAAATCACTAGATATAGATAATATTCAAGTCATCAATTGATTCCCATAATTTATGGGGTGATAACACGCATTTCGGCATTTCAAGACTTTGGCATTCCTGTGGTGAAGTGTTTTGACACTTCCAATTTCCAGTATCTGGAACTCTGAAATGGAGTCAGATCAACGGTCCAGTATTTCGACGTTTCACATTTCGGTGTTTCAACATTTCTGTGATGAAGTGTTTTGACACTTCCAACTCCCGGTATCCAAAACTCTGAAATGGAGTCAGATCAACGGTTCGGTATTTCGGCGTTTCACATTTCGGCATTTCACGATTTCTATGATGAATTGTTTCGAAACTTCCAACTCCCGGTATCCGGAATTCCGAAATGGAGTCAGATCAATGGTTCGGTATTTCAGTGTTTCACATTTTGACATTTCGCGATTTCTGTGATGAAGTGTGAGTTTCCTTGACACCTCCAACTCCCGGTATCCGAAACCCCGGTTGCTGTGCCTGTTTCAGGATTTCGGCATTTTGTATTTCACATCTTCGGGACTCTTGTGATGAAGAGTCTCAACTCTTGACTCCTCCAACTCCCGGTATCCGAAACTCTGGTTGATGTGCCTATTTCAGGATTTCGGCGTTTCATATTTCACAGCTTCGGGACTCTTGTGATGAAGAGTCTCGACTCTTGACTCCTCCAACTCCCGGTATCCGAAACTCCAAAACATCGTGGTTTCTCATTTCATGATTTCATCATTGTTGTCATGATTTTCCTTGACACCTCCAACTCCCAGGGATTTCGACGTTTCTCATTTCGTAACTTCGGGACTCCTGTGTTGAAGAGTCTTAACTCTTGACTCCTCCAGCTCTCGGTATCCGAAACTCTAAAACGGAGTCATATCAATGGTCCATGATCTCCCTTTGATCAATGACTTAGATTAAGTCGTGGTTTCACATTTCATGATTTCATCATTCTTTTCATGAGTGTCCTTCCTTGACTCCTCCAAATCCCAGTATCCGAAACTCTAAAATGGAGTTTACGCTTTTGATCTATCCATGCCATCATCGCTGCTGATCTTCCTTTCCTGCCTATTTTCCATTGTTGTCTCCCAACTCTAAACCTGCCAAACGTTGCTACTATCTTTCCTATAACCATACCTTCGTCGTTGTTGTTCTTGCCATCAATAATTGTAAGCATGCCATCATTGTTGTTGTTCTTTCCTGTAGACATGTCATCATTGTTGTTGCTCATTCCATCAATGAAAAGCATGCTCTTCTTGTAAACATGCCAACACTGTTTTTTTAAAGCACATAAATCTATAAGTTGTAGATCCAAAGATTTCTTCCTGCGCCAAAACTTTAAAAAGAGATCCTTCAATTCCTCCCATGAGCTAATTGTCTATGGCTGCAAATGTTTAAACCGGTCTTTGGTGTCTCCTTTCAAGGATTGAGAGAAGGACCTCATACAAACATCATCATGGTTAATCTCAAACAAATCTATAAAATGCTCAAACCCTTGGATGTGTTTTTCAGCTGAGATGGTATCAGGTTCCCCATCAAACATAAGCGGGTACTCATAGTGTTTTGGAGGAAAATAATGAAGGAGGTGGGGTAACTTTAAGGGTCTGTATCTATCTTGAGTCTTGGAGGGTGTTGGATCAAGTGCAGGAGATGAAATATCAACCTTGATTTCATGAGGCTCATCAACTTGGTTATGGTCATCACATGCCCCAAATGGATTTTTTTTTATCAAAATTAGTGATAGAGTGAGGATATGCATGTACAACTTTAAGAGGAGGATATACAATTGGAAGATTCTCATGATCATCATTAGAATGTAGCAGGTAAAGAAAAAATTGTTTGGCATGTTCAAGGAAGGAGCAGAGGCAACTTATAACAAACAATAAAATAGCTTGGAAAAAATCCAATTTTAAGTACTTGTTTTCTTCCATAATGTCTTTTCATACCTCTGTCAAGGGATCTCATTTTCCAGTGGAGTCTTTGAATTACATTTGAATATTGAGTGGATTCGCCAATGAAAATTAAAATTTCTGGATTTTTCTACCAGTGGAATCACCTTCAAACTGATTTTTTGATGTGTGGAGTCAATAGAGCAGGAATACAACCAATATGTGCCTAAGTGTATGCTGCTCTCAGACCATAGAACTCAACCATGTCCTTCTTCCCAGGGAAAAATTTTCAATTTCATCCCCGACAACGACACCATAATGTTAGCACTCTATAAAACATTTTTGGCTAATAAATAAACGACATTGGTAACTGTTTCAACCTACTTTAGAGATGAGGCACCAACTTGCTCAACTCTGAGAGGGCTCCCTCGTGTCACTTGATATTCCCTTAGAAATTGGTGGCTAGATTTGGTTTGTTTTGGGGGTTTTTAATAAAATTGCTGGCAAGGAAGGGGGTGAGCACTTTGGGATATGGAGTCAAAATTCTAAAATTGAATTGAAACATTGACTGGCCTGTAGAACTCTTCAGAAAATAAAGGCTAAATGAGGCAATGCATATGAGTTATAAATTGAATTTAATTAGAATGGTAAGAGGAAAGAGAAACAGATAACTGCATCAGAGCATTACAGGAATGAATTTTGAATTAGCTAATAAAAAACATACACAGTTTAAATTTCTTAAGCCAAGAGCATCAAATGATGAATTATGGGCCTTTAAATCTCCAATTTAAATAGAAGAAAAATGTATATGGCATAAAAGATCACAGGAAACACATACAACGAGGGAATACAAAGCTCATATCACCACCATTAGAATCTTTTCATAGAGACTTCAAAGATGTTGCATATGTATTCAATGCAGACCCAGAAAATTACAATGAAGTTTAGAAGAACCAAAAATGTGCCCTTTAACTTCTGCCCGCCAATAATATACTCATAACCTTCAGTGTGCAACAGGTTACAATAACTTAAATGAAACGTTTCATCTTCTACAATGATTACAAATGATAGTTTTCATAAAAAATGTTTCATGATCCCTATAGATTCCTCTGATGCTCTAGATCATTCCTCTGCCATGTTCTCTTTGAAATGTCACTCATAATCGTTCAAATATAATTTCATTTATCCATATTCTCATTAAACATTTGGGAATAACATATTTGAAATAAAAATAATTCCCAAATATTTTCTATCTTGTAGAATTAAATTTCCATAATTTAATTCATGCCAGTGGTTTTTAAAACCATGTCTTGCTTGCCCAATTCACCATTTCATTGTAAAAAACATTTATTGTTACCATTTCCCTGTAAAAAACATTTATTGTGTAATGTTTTTCTAATTTACCGTTTCACTGTGAAAAAACATTTAATGTGTTTTTATCCAATTTACCATCTTTGGTAAAATACCTTTTATCTTCTTCTTTTACTTTTGTAAATCTTCGGATAAAGACTTATCCAAGTCTTCGTTCATGTGCATCTTCCCATTTAAATATTTTGCATGGAAATAAACATTAATTCCTTTAATTTGTAAAACTTGAATTTTGCCTCCGTAAAACCTTTTCACCGTGAGGAGGAATTTCATTTATTAGAAATTTCATATTTGTTGTTGAAATACACTCCTGGAAAAATGACAGACATTAAACATATGATAAATTATCCATTTATTACATCGGTCTTTGGCTGGAGTGGTTTAATTGAAACTTATTTTACCTCTGATGTGCTCCACTTAAAAACACGTGTCCACCAAATAAACCACATTACAAATTCAGATTCGTGCCCATGATTTGACGTGATTCCATAAATTGAATATTGGATTAAATATCAATATATATATTTTAATATAAAAATATTTATATTAATAAAATAAATCCTTTTCCTATTTTTTAAGGAATTTGGCTTATGAGGTTTAACACATGACCTTGTGGATAGGATGAGGGTACTTAATAAATGGAATATTTTTTATTTTCAACGAGAATATGAAAATAAGGGTAAAAATGAATGAAGTGATGAAACTAAGGGATTATAAGAAGAATTAAGGCTAGGTATAGGCTTGGGATATTTGCCAAATATTTGAATCATGGAGGACATGACTCTTTTGCATGATCAGTTGAGTGAAGGATTTGTGTGATGGTAGCTTGACGGAGCTGGTGAAAAAGTTTGAAAATATGAGTGGAAAATTAACACAAGGATAAGATTCATTTGGAAAAATTAATGCAAATTAGTAGGTGATCTACGACCCACCAAGTATCACTAACTTTAGATATCGGGGGTTGGAAAAAATGGATTTGGGTAGACCACTTTTCTCCCCGATGTGCCTCTAAGGGTTCCACATGTCCACGAATGAAACCATGACAGTTTTCCCCAACCCACCTTCACATAATTAAACTTCATGTTATTTCACCGCCCAATATGTTCCTTAGCCGTTGATCCAGGCCGTTTCAAGATCTATGGTCTATCGGGCCCCATCACCTTCGTGTCTCCGCTATATTTATCCATATTCCGCCATATGTGACCCTATCCTCTAAACTATCGTGCCTCCATCCCGATGTAGCTCTTCGCTAAATTTTCGAGACTTGGATCCTATCTGAAAAATTGTTATGGTGATAACATGTCATACAAGCACATTGTAATAGCAAGTTTGTCCTCACCCTATTAAACTTGATTAGAGGGATTTTTCATTTCCCTATGTAGACTTGAAGTCCCTTATTGTACTTTCGAGAGAAAAAAATTCATATTTTTCCACATATACGCACCCTACTAGTTAGACAGAATTTGTATACGCAGGTTGCACCATTATATCCCGCGTACATTAGGTTTTGTGCTCAAAATTAAAAATTGTTTCAGGTTTCAATGCCATGTCACCAGATCCATGATCCCTGACCTTCCATTTACTAGAAACATTATGATTCATCCCTTCGGTTCCACTTGAAGTCTATAAATTGGGCCATATCCAAATCGTGGAGGGGGAGAGAATTCAACTTTTGAGAGAAAATATACTTTGGAGAAATTTCACTTCAAATTGAGTCTGTGTCCCTTTATCCTTGAAAGTCTTAACACATTGTTCATCCCCCAAGCTCTTCCTTATTTGATGGAGAACCTCATTGTCTCCCTTATATGAGCTTGTCTTTGATGGAGGATTGAAATGGTGGAGGCCCAGTTGAAGAGACATAGTTTCTCGGTTTCAATGTGTGTTGGCACAAAAGTTTGTCACTTATACCCTTATGTTGATCATTTTTAATCAAAATACTTGTTTATGATCCAATTGATATCTTGCAAATATTTGAATTATTATTCCATGGGTGCATTTGTCATGAATGTTAATGAATTATGTTATTTTATATGCTAACATTATATATTATCACCATATGCTTGTGTATCTTGGTTGTTGAGGACAATTTTCTTGTATAAATATTTGAGTTGCATGCTCAATGATGGTCTTCATCGAACGTTCGGACGAGGTAGGCTCTTGATCTTGTCCTGCTAGAATTTATTTTATATAACATACGTGGGGTTAGAGTTGATTTCTATGTGTCATTCCTTCTATTGTGGTTTACTCCATGCCATAGAGTGATTTTCCTTGTAACAGAATTGACGACCATACTGGGGATTGATAGATTTTGTTTGGGGTTTTGAGTGTTTTTCTCCTTGAATTTCTCTTTGTTAGCCTTATTTTCCTTTCCGCTTGATTTCTTTACAACATATTTTTACTTTGCATCTGAGTTTCCTTGGCTTAATCCTTTCCCTGGCAATGTGATCTAAAAAATTGAAGAAGACTTGAAAAACTTGAATAATTATTGCAAGTGAAATGTTATGTGTTTAAAGAAACCGGATCAATTTGCAACACATAATTAAGGGTTACTTATGCAAAATACACATAGACAGCAGCATAAAACAATGAACATCAACACATAAACACAACAACTTGATAAAGGAGTTCACCCCTCTCCGGGCTACATCTCCTTGTCCAGCTTCCAATGGATCATTATTTTTAAATTGCTCAAAGTGCTAAAAAAACATGCCTTACAATGCTCAAAATGACAAACCGACTGCTCCAATGGCTTCCCAGCGTCCCAAAACCCCTGTCTGGGCTCTTTTGACACCTCAATTGGTCAAAAAATGAAGAATTTAGGCCTCCTGGAAGTCTCCCTCTTCAACTTTGTTGTCTCTGGTTCTACAAATCGCACCCTTGCTTAGCAAACCTAGCTCACACGCTTATTTAAGCGTAAAAACTTGGCACCGGGCACAACTGCGCCAACGATGCAAACCGTAGGACGGTTAAGGTGCCTCCAGCCCCTAACCGCCTCGACACTCGGGCATATGGCCATGTGACCTTGCGCTGGGCGAAATGGTGGTTAAACCGTTTAAAACAGTGCATTTTCCGTTGTATTCCCGCGCCAACAATTAACACGCGGGTCGTGGTTTCAAACCCCACGCATACACATAACATATATAACAAATACATTGCAATTGCAATGTATTGTAATACAATATAATATATAAACGAATGCGCGCGCGTGCCAAAACATTCGGGCCAATAAATATGTGGGTCATATGTGTTGTAATACGTCCACGGGTCGGGGCTAAGCCCCGGCCCGACCCCCCTTTCCCGTTGGCATAACTTTCAAACATAAATATATACTGTGTGGTATAGTTAACAAGGCACAAACGGCGGAACTTTGGCTAGCGGAGAGTTATGAAGTGTTTAACATTGGGGGAGGTCTTGGGGTCGAACCCCGTGGACTCCCCATACAATTTTATACAATCATATCAACAAACGATGAGGGGACACGTGGCGCCCAGAGATTGGGCCACGTGTCCTCATATAACTCGCCACCAACCGGACACATGTCACCATCCAATACGCCAGCAACCAAACAATAACCATCTACCACATCACCACTGTATGGCCTATATGGTCCTGCCACATCACCGTACGGACTGTACGGACTATATGGACAGGTACAGTCAGCATCCAAAATTTTTTCCTGTTTTCCTTGGCGGACAGATCGCGATATCTCCTCCATACGGACTCCGTTTGCGAAAGTAAATATACCGCCGGAATCAGGAAGACGAGACGGACGCAATGGAACTATTTTCATCACATTCCGAGCACTTTGAAAATTGAGCAAAATTTGATCCCCTTATCACACCTCCCCATTGGGAAGCTTTTGGACCTCCAAAAGACTATCTCAGTCTATGTGAAGATGAGGGTATAGTTCCCTCACCCTTCCAACCTCAATCCAC
>ML802212.1:0-32994 GCA_009831015.1 Picea engelmannii | reverse complement strand
GCTTCCTCCTCGTCGGATAAAAACTTGGCTCCACAAGTTGACCTTCTCCTCTTGTGAGTTTCAACCTTGTGAGCATCAGAAACAAAACTTGCAAACAATCAAGTCTTCAAAACCAGTGCTCTGATACCAACTTGATCTAAAAAATTGAAGAAGACTTGAAAAACTTGAATAATTATTGCAAGTGAAATGTTATGTGTTTAAAGAAATCAGATCAATTTGCAACACATAATTAAGGGTTACTTATGAAAAATACACATAGATAGCAACATAAAACAATGAACATCAACACATAAACACAACAACTTGATAAAGGAGTTCACCCCTCTCCGGGCTACATCTCCTGGTCCAGCTTCCAATGGATCATTATTATTAAATTTATCAAAGTGCTCAAAAACATGCCTTACAATGCTCAAAATTACAAACCGACTGCTCCAATGGCTTCCCAGCGTCCCAAAACCCCTGTCTGGGCTCTTTCGGCACCTCAATCAGTCGAAAAATGAAGAAGTTAGGCCTCCTGGAAGTCTCCCTCTTCAACTTTGATGTCTCTGGTTCTACAAATCGCACCCTTGCTTAGCAAACCTAGCTCACACACTTATTTAAGCGTAAAAACTTGGCACCGGGCGCAACCGCACCAACGGTGCAAACCGTAGGATGGTTAAGATGCCTCTAGCCCCTAACCGCCTCGGCACTCGGGCATATGGCCATGTGACCTTGCGCTGGGTGAAATGGTGGTTAAACCGTTTAAAACCATGCATTTTCTGTTGTATTCCCGCGCCAACATTTAACACGCAGGTCGTGGTTTCAAACCCCACGCATACACATAACATATATAACAAATACATTGTAATTGCAATGTATTGTAATACAATATAATATATAAACGAATGCGCGCGTGCGCCAAAACATTCAGGCCAATAAATATGTGGGTCATATGTGTTGTAATACGTCCACGGGTCGGGGCTAAGCCCCAGTCCGACCCCCCTTTCCCGTTGGCATAACTTTCAAACATAAATATATACTTTGTGGTATAGTTAACAAGGCACAAACGACGGAACTTTGGCTAGCGGAGAGTTATGAAGTGTTTAATGTTGGGGGAGGTCCCGGGGTCGAACCCCGTGGACTCCCCATACAATTTTATACAATCATATCAACAAATTATGAGGGGACACGTGGCGCCCAAAGATTGGGCCATGTGTCCTCATATAACTCGCCACCAAATGGACACGTGTCACCATCCAATATGCCAGAAACCAACCAATAACCATCTACCACGTCATCACCGTATGGCCTGTACGGTCCTGCCACGTCACCGTACGGACTGTACGGACAGGTACAGTCAGCATCCAAAAATTTTCCCTGTTTGGCTTGGCGGACAGATCGCGATATCTCCTCCATACGGATTCCATTTGTGAAAGTAAATATACCGCCGGAATCAGGAAGACGAGATGGACGCAATGGCACTATTTTCGTCACATTCCGAGCACTTTGAAAATTGAGCAAAATTTGATCCCCTGATCATAATGTTTTATTACATATACACAATTTTTCCCTTAATAGACATGTACATTGTTAGACTCCAAATCTACTGATGTGAATTAGAGTACAAATGATTGTCAATCCGGTGTTTGTAAGACTTAGAGGCACATCCAAAGTATATGGATTTAGAGATAGATTTTTATCTTTAATGGAGATAAACCAAAACCTATTCTAAGGGATGAATATGGAAGAGATGCTAAGCTTCTATTCGGAAGTTCTATTCATAGATCTCATAACAATAATAAACAATTGTTTTCTTAAAGAGTATCAACAGTAAGCATTCAAGAGATGTTCAAAATAGTTCTAAGATCTATCAAATGTTAGAAGGACAAAACTCTTATTCAAGAGATGCATTCATTGTCTTCTTCCATTCATTCATTAGCAAAAAGTACTGAAAGTATAAATAACTCAAAAGGTATTCATGACTATCTTAATGCTTGAAGGCAAACTACACATTGAATTCTTATTCAAGAAATCATTCACAATATGAGTAAGGCTTGAAAACATTAAGCATGTGACTTAGCTATGAAATTCATCTAACTGCAACAAGATATGAATGAAACTCATCTACAACAAGATCTGATCTAAAACATGTATCAAAGATTACTTGAAAAGAACATAAAGAAAGAGTGTACTAGTTTGGCAAAGGGGGCCCTCCAATGCTTCACTGGTACACTTTGAGTTGTCTCAGCTAAGAAAGAGCTCCAGCAGCATTCAAATCATCATATCATAGGCGTTTAACAAGAACAAAACACATAATTGATCTTAAGAGTATAAGTTCCAAAGTTTCTTCATTCACACCAAAAAAGTTGTTATACTAGTCTATGCTTAAGAGTATTTATACAAGAGTTTCAAAACTAAAAATGCTAACAAGTCTCCTAAGTATCATGATCAGATCCATAATATATCCTAAGAGGTTCGAATGCCTCCTTTAGATCCACAATATATGGCCAAATCCCACGAAAATCCAAAACTGTCCATGATTTAGGGCTGAAACAGGGTATTTTCTGCTGAAGTGGCCCTGTTTGACCAACGTTGACCGGACATCTGGAAGGCTCAGATATCGAATATGATAGCTCATTATCCATCCTTGTACATCAGGGAACACGACCCAAGTCTTAGATTTCTCCTAGGTGTCTTGCAAGTACACGAACCTCAGAGCTATTACGAGATTTAGTCAAATCCTGTAATTTCTGATAAATTTTCAATTTTAATGCCAAAATTTAGAAAACTCAATTCTTAAGCTAAAGAATGATAAATATACCTTGCATAATCTGTTTCATGGAAGATATGGAATGAAATTAAGGAAAAATGGATGGATATAGAGGCAAAAGTGTGGTTTATAGAGCAAAAAGGAAGCATAAAAATGTACTCAACATCTCCCCCAAGAGGAAGTCCTTGCATGTCCTCATGCACAAAAATGTCCCTGAACCTCTGTCACTGATCTTTTTCCACTTATGTTGCCTGCAATAATGTTTCCACATTCACCTGAGTTGTATGAAGTGCTTTCATTCTTTGATACTTTTCTTTATATGCCTTTTTCTGTTGGAACCACTTATAGGCTTGTTTGGAGATTAACTTGTTATGTTTTTGAAGCTTCTTGTTCTTCTTCTTCAAAGTTTCATTCTCCTCCTGTGTTTTGTGACTTTGAGTTCTTAGAATTTCATTTTCTGTTTTTATGTATCTTTCTAAGACTTCAATTTCTTTGATTTTTCTCTTCATTTTCCTTATTTTCTTATTTTTCCTATCAAGTTCAGATGTGGATGTACCGACCGCTTCTTCCATTTGAGGTTCTTCTTTCATGTCCCTGATTAATTGTTCCACATCTACTCTCATCTCTTCATAGGTGGAAATTTCCTGTTCCTCAAAACCATCATTTCCCAATCATTGTGCTTCTAGAGTCTGAATATGTGCATACTGTGCTTGTTGTGCTTCATCATCATTTTCTTGTATTTGGCCCTTTTGAACTTGTTGGCATTTTCTTGACTTCCTTTCATAAGTGGTAAAAATATTGTCTTTTTCCTCAAGTTCTTTCTCTTTTATCACCATACTTCTTGTTTTTCCCCTCCCCATAGGCGGTTTTGGGCTTGTTGCCTTGGGGTGCTGTACTTCTTCCTCATCATCAGTCACAACTAAAATTTGTTCCTCTTCTTCTTCCTCCTTTATTGTTTCAAAACCATTTTCCATCATAAATTGTTGCCAAATGAAATTTTGCTTCTGGAGTTCATATATAATGATCATTTTAATAAAACCACAGTGATATAAACTCTTTTCTGTGTTCCTTCCTTGTTTCTGGACAGCCTTAGACATTTTAGAAAGGCTTTGTAAGAGAAAATAAGGCATATTGATTCCACAATCACCTTTTAAGTGTTGTAGCAGTTTAATATGATATAAGTAGATGATGATAAACCTTCCCTCACAAGTTATAAATTTTTGTATGAGGTATGCTAATTCATCCCAAGGATGAACCAACCATCTTCTTGGAATTCAATTCTTCCAATTTACTGCTGCTACCCTTGACCTGGAAATAAAAGGTACCCATGATTTATCTTTGAAATGCTTGGTTCAGATGTAAAGAATGAATTGTGCAATTTTCTTGAAAACTTTGTCCTAAGATTTCATCTGCAGCAATGTATTTTGTGTCTCTTAATTCTTCAGAGATATCTGGTTCAGAAATGAAATAGTCTAATAGATCTTCATTATTTTCCTCCTTAAAATCAATGGCTTGATTAATACTTAATATAGGTTGAATTACTTCTTCCTGTTGTTGCTTTGTTTCATCAAGCCAAGGTAATTGATCTATTATAGAAGGTTTTTGAGCAGGAGGGTAAAGTGTGATTTGTTTCCTTTCAGTTCCATGTGAGATAATCATATTCCCTGTTCTACAACCAATGAAAGCATGTGCTGTGGCCAACCAAGTTCTTCCAAGGATCAATGGATGGCCTCCTAGATTAGATTTTGGTTGAAGGACCAGGAAATATACTGGATACTCCCAAGAATCCAAAGAAACTGTGATATCTTCAAGTATACCTTCAGGAACCACTTTAGATCTATCAACTAATTCTAAGACCGTAGTGGTTGGTCGAAGATTTTGCAAATTCAAATTTCTCATTGTCTCTAATGTCATCACATTGATAGTTTCTCCTAAGTCAATTAATGTTTTAGAGATCAAAAAATTGTTGATTGTTATGGTTACCATTGGAATTCCTGGGTCAACATATTTTTCGATTGAAATGGTATTTGACATTAGGCCTGCTAGATTTCCAATTACATGAATCGTTGGTGGATATTTCCTTATTTTATTGGTTTTCTTTGAACACAATTCCTTAATTGCTTTTGTATAGATTGGGATATCCTTAATAGCCTGGAATAAAGTAATTTTCACACAGACATTTCTTAATTCATCTAAGACATCAAACTCATGAAGAGAGATTGGTAATTTCTCTTTAACCAACCTTTCTGGAAAAGGAGGTGTTTGGATATTTAATGTTTTAGCCTTCTGGATTTGATTATCTATTGGTAGATTTTCTGTGCTAGGAATCTCCTCTTGTTCGATTTGTTTTTCTATGATAACAGGAGAATCCTTTGGTAGAACTTTTCCAGACCTTAAGTGGATATTTTGAAGAGGGAGGATTGAGTATGATGGTCCTTCTTCAATGTTATACATGGGTTTTTCCACTTTATTATTAGGATTGGAGATTGGTTGAGATGGTAATTGAGTTGGTCTAGGTGGAGGTTGGTTAGATGGTAGTTGGAGTTGTTTTGGTTAGGTTAGTTGAGGTGCAGGTTGTGATGACTGAAAATATGAATTTTGTGGTTGATTATGCTGGAACGGTTGGTATGGCTGTTGATAAGGCTGTTGGTATGGCTATTGGTATGGCTATTGGTATGGATGATTTCCTTGAGCATACCCTCGCCAACCTTGAGGAGGTTGGTTTTGGTTCTGCTAAGGAGTCCAAGTTTTCCAAGGCATGGGTGTATTCCATGAATTTTGAATAGGAGTTTGAAAATCCTGAGGAAATTGTTGAGAGAGTTAAGGAGAAAATTTTTGAGACATACCTGTGAAACGTGGCTACCAAGGATTCCTTGGTGCTAGGTAATAAAGACATTCCATTCCTTGTCCTTCATCTATGTGAGTAGCTTGTAGTTCTTTTAACCTTGGACAATCATCAGTGGCATGATTATCTGTACATAATCCACAAACTTGAATTCTGTTTAAAGGACAATCTCTTGGTGCATGTTTTTTTCTACATATAGGACAATAGATGGGTAATAATTTATCTTGTTCCTCTTTCTTCTGTTTAGTTTTCAATGTGTCAATTTGTGAACCAAATGTGTTCATAATATCAGTTTTAAAGATCTCAAACAGATTCCCTAATTCTGATTTAGTAACACTATTGGAAATTGATTTTGTTGACTTTGTCACAACATCTCTTTGTCCTCGTCCTCTTTTAGCTTTTCCCCTTGAATATTTCTTACATAATTCAACGATTCTTGGGAAAGGAAGGTGAGAAATATCCCCTACCCCCATTAAATTAAGAGCCTCCAAATTTTCATCTGAAATTCCCTTCTAAAAGATAGTACGAATGACATCCAAAGGAAGATTAGATTGCTTAGATTTGTGCATATTATAAAGAAATTTTTCTAAATATTCTTCTAAGATTTCATCTTTACTTTGAGAAATTTTAAATATATCTTCTTTAAAGTCTTTGGATTTACAATAGGGCTGATATTTAGAAAGAAATTTCTTTTTCATGTCTTCCCAGTATACTATGGTTGCTTCTCCCAACCCCATGAACCATTTTAATGCATATCCTTTCAAAGTTGCAGGAAATAAACGAAGTTTTTGAGCATCATTGGTATATCCATATGTTCTACAAAYGATGTCAAATTCAAACATGAAAGCATCAGGGTCTTCAGTAGACAAGCCAAAGAAATTTGGAAGAACAGAGGGAGGAATATTTTTCATTTTTATGTCATCTCCTAAAAGAGTTGGTGTATCAACTATAGGAAATGCAAATGTAGTATGTTCTTCTTCCTCCTTTTCATCATTTCCGCCTCCTCTTGTCTCTTCTCGATGTGATTCTCTATCTTCTCGTTCTTTCCTTACTCTTTCTTCATTTCTTTTCCTTTCCAATTCCCTTTCCATTCTCTCCCTTTCTTGTCTATCAACTTCTGACATTGCAAAGAAATTTTCTATTGAACAGTCAGATATTTCTGTTGGAAAAAGAGGTTGTCCTATTTGTTCCAAAATAGTTTTCTTTTATTTTTGCTTTCCTACAGAAGATATTTATGTTTGTGTTTGTTTCTTTTTTACTTCATGAGCCAATAGAACTTGTCTTTCTATGAGAGTTAACCTTTGTCCTGAACATTGTTTTTCTTCTAATTCTTCCAAAGTGATTTTTCCAGTAGTTGGTGTGGTAGATTCATATTTTTCAGTTGTAGATGTTCCTTCTCCTATAGATGGTGGATTAGCTTTGGGGGGGTTTTGTTTTAAAAATCTTCCTTTATCATCCCTAAGTTTAGACGTAAATAAACATAACTTAAAATCAATTATTTATTTTATGAATATATCTGTTTGTTTGTTTTTTTATCTCTAAATATGCCCCCTCGGCAATAGTGCCAAAATGTTAAGCTCCAAATCTATTGATGTGAATTAGAGTACAAATGATTGTCAATCCGGTGTTTGTAAGACTTAGAGGCACATCGAAAGTATATGGATTTAGAGATATCTTTTTATCTTTAATGGAGATAAACCAAAACCTATTCTAAGAGTTGAATATGGAAGAGATGCTAAGCTTCTATTTAGAAGTCCTATTTATAGATCTCATAACAGTAATCATCAATTGTTTTCTTAAAGAGTATCAATAGTAAACATTCAAGAGATGTTCAAACTAGTTCTAAGATCTATCAAATGTTAGAAGGACAAAACTCTTATTCAAGAGATGCATTCATTGTCTTCTTCCATTCATTCATTAGAAAAAAGTATTGAAAGTATAAATAACTCAAAAAGTATTCATGACTATCTTAATGCTTGAAGGCAAACTAAACATTGAATTCTTATTCAAGAAATCATTCACAATATGAGTAAGGCTTGGAAACATTAACCATTTGACTTAGCTATGAAACTCATCTAAATACAACAAGATATGAATGAAACTCATCTACAACAAGATCTGATCTAAAACATGTATCAAAGATTACTTGAAAAGAACATAAAGAAAGAGTGTACTAGTTTGGAAAAGGGGGCCCTCCAATGCTTCACTAGTACACTTTGAGTTGTCTCAGCTAAGAAAGAGATCCAACAGAATTCAAATCATCATATCATAGGAATTTAACAGGAACAAAACACAGAACTGATCTTAAGAGTATAAATTCCAAAGTTTCTTCATTCACACCAAAAAAGTTGTTATACTAGTCTATGCTTAAGAGTATTTATACAAGAGTTTCAAAACTAAAAATGCTAACAAGTCTCCTAAATATCATGATCAGATCCATAATATACCCTAAGAGGGTCGAATGCCTCCTTCAGATCCACAATATATGGCCCAATCCCACGAAAATCCAAAATTGTCCATGATTTAGGGCCGAAACATGGTATTTTCTGCTGAAGTGGCCCTGTTTGACCAGCGTTGACCGGACATCTAGAAGGCTCAGTTCTCGAAGATGATAGCTCATTATCCATCCTTGTACATCAGGGAACATGACCCAAGTCTTAGATTTTGCCCAGGTGTCTTGCAAGTACACGAACCTCGGAGCTATTACGGGATTTAGTCAAATCCTGTAATTTCTGATAAATTTTCAATTTTAATGCCAAAATTTAGAAAACTCAATTCTTAAGCTAAAGAATGATAAATATACCTTGGATAAGATGTTTCATGGAAGATATGGAATGAAATGAAGGTAAAATGGATGGATATAGAGGCAAAAGTGTAGTTTATAGAGCAAAAAGGAAGCATAAAAATGTACTCAACATACATACGCGAGCTTTCCTTCTATAGGGAGCGTACATTCGCGAGTTTTCCTCAAACAATCACGTACATCAAATTTTTAGGCTTCCTGGTTGAGTTTGGTGTTTGCTGGGTAAATTTTGATGGTTGTTGAGACTTATTAGGTCTCTGTCCTAACTATTGAGTGCTTGCGGAGTCATAGGAAACATTCTTTTTATTGAATTTTTGGGCGGTTTTTATTTCTTTTCATATTTTTTAATTGGTTTTCCTTGCATCTTGGTCTGAGTGTTGGTTTCTTGGTATCGTACTTGTCTTGTCTCTTTTTTCTTGCAGTAGGGTCTATATATCAAGTTGTTATCAATCCTTGAATTTTCGTTTCTTTATATTGAAAATAAAAAAACATTTACTCAATTTGCATTATGGCATTTTCTCTTTTGGTTATTTAGTGTTGATCTTTACATATATGGAAGGATTTCATCTTATTGAAATTGTAGAATTTCATTGAAAATTACAATTGGAAAGATTACCATCTTTTGAGAATTTAAGATTAGGACTTAACACTATGTTTATATTCATTTGCTTGATATGCTGAGTCATAATATCATCGGTTTCACGACCACATCTTTTGAGTAAACAAAATCCATTAAATGTAACGTTGATTAACTAAAATTGATTAGAAACAATTTTATTTTTCAGAGTACACAAACAAGCATATGATATAGGGCCTTGGAATAAGATTTTGTGAGTAA
Organism: Picea engelmannii; assembly: GCA_009831015.1. Taxonomy (NCBI): domain Eukaryota; kingdom Viridiplantae; phylum Streptophyta; class Pinopsida; order Pinales; family Pinaceae; genus Picea; species Picea engelmannii. Next base: position 23,759 of record ML802212.1, on the reverse strand, counting down.
AATTCTCCAAGACTATTAAACTAAATATATGTGTCTGACAAGGGATTAGTGAAATTCATTGTGTAATTAGTGACGTCAGGACGCTTCGCTCACACCAGAGTTAAGAATGAGGTCGCACGAAGTTGGTTGCAGAGACCTCTAATACCTTCTTAGTGTCAACGATATTTCTGGGGATCTATTCATATTTGGGGGTATTTCTAGTACCTTTACCTTCATGGGAGGGAATGATTTCAAGATTTCAAGCTTTGTTACTGTGCCCATACTATGGAATTGACCTACGTGTGTTCGCCTATGCATTGGCTATATCATGGTGGATTTAGTTGCTTGACATATGTAGACACATAAGTTACTTCCAAAGGTTATTATGAAGGTAACCTGAGTCATATAAGGGTCAGACAACACACAACATTTATGGAGGATTACCTCTCCGGGAGAACTTGACCGACTGTGTCGTTAATCCCATGAGGGCCCTTATAACTGATTCTGATACCTCCAATCTTTTAAAGGGAGTCTCAGGCTCCTCTTGTGTGAGACACATTTACTTTAGTGAGGGAGGCACCCTTTTAGCGATTATATCCTATTTCTATGCATTTGGCCTTTTTGTTTATTTTTGTGTGGTCTTTGATTGTTAGTTGGCCCTAGGATTTTATTTTTATATCTCGATTCTTCATTCATCATTGAGCCAGACCATCTTCCTCGCAGGTGTCATCATTTTTTGAATTTACCACCACACCTTGATTCTTTAACTTCTAAGAGGCACAAACTTACTAAACATGGTACACATGCCTCCACCTACTAGACTTGTGATTATACAATTATGAGTACACTGAGTCGAGTCAGAAAGACACGAGGAGTCCCTCGACTCCTATACATAGTTAGTCAATAGGGTTCCTTCAACTCCTTCAGCCGTGACAGTTGTAGTACCAGAGGTTCCCGTCATTACGCCTATCCGGCCTATGGTTGCTACTCAACCCATAGTAACGAACCCTTTTGAGTCTCTTTTTGGTGCACCTGGATATAATTCTCAGTCCATCCCTTTGGTCTCTAAACCTTTCTCTTTTGGTATGCCAAATATGACATCGCAACTTTCATCCTCCATTCCAGTGACTAATCCAAATCATAGTCTTGGACCTGGCGGCATGAACCTCCGCATACTCCTCTCTCATTTTGTGGAGGTTAAATTCCACAAATGAATCCTTCGGTTGGGGGTCAACCTCTATTTTCTTTCGGGTATAATCCTGGCCTCAATTCTCCTAGATCGAGTACTCAACCGGGCGGAAAATCCACTTCCTATGTTTTGTCCTTTCCCCCTTCCTCCTCCACAATGATTTTGAATAATACATTTGGTATGACGAATCCACCTCTATCCTTCGAATTTCCACCCAGAGGAGGTTAGTTTCATACTATAGGAAACCCCCAGCCTAGAGCTCCTCTAGTTGGGGGAAATGTTTATAACCCTCATTACAACATTCCTACAGGTATGGTTCCCAGATAATATCTTATGAATTAGTTTGGAGGAGGATATTACCCGCCCGGATAGGGCCATGGTGTATATCAAAACCCTGGATGGGATGCAATACCTCCACATCAATATTTCCTGGGAGCATGGCATCAAATGCTGCAACCCCATCTCCCATTTCTAGCCACTCTTAATTTTCCAGATTTGTCAAGATTAATGAATGACTCGGTGCATCATGGTCCTTCATGCCCCCCCATCCCCACTAAGATTCCTTTGGAAATTCCAAAATTTGAGGGAAAGACAAGCGAGGATCCAGGTGATCATGTTACTACTTTTAATCTTTGGTGCTTGACAAATTCTCTTAATGACGATTCTATTCATTTGAGACTATTTCAATGCACCCTCATGGGGGTTGCAGTTAATGGTACATCGAGCTACCAGGGGGACCATACATAAATTTTAATCAAATGGTTTTGGTATTTCTCAACCGCTTCCAGTTTCCATTTCATTATGATGTCGGCATAGAAATCAAGTCGACCCTTCGTCAAAATAAGACCACAAATATATCAGACCATATCCAAGAGTGGCATAGATGAAAGAGGTTGATCAAAACCTACATTCCTCTAGAATGTTTGTTGGAGTGGTTCCTTAAATACCTATTTAATTATATTTCGAAGGATGTTTCTACATCCAGGGTAACATATGAGGAAGAATTTATTTTCAAAGATTGACAACTCAACCTCATATATGCTCAGTTTGGGATGTTGTATGAAATTATTATTGATGCACAGAGGTCAAATTATGATCGTAGACAAAGGCATGGGCCTCATTTTGATGGTATTATAGGCTCTGCAAATGATAAGTCTACAAAATTGGTGACGAACCAGTTGAAGGAGTTGTCTTTAAGCCAGTCTATAGAAGGACAAGCTTCGTATTCATCCTCCACTCCCACTTAGTCGATGGATGTGCATTCTGTATAGTTGTCGACCAACACAAATGGTAACCAGAAACCAGGAGAGAATAGAAAGAAAGGACATGGTAATAATCATAAGGGTGGGAGAAATGATAACAAAACCAAGGACAATGCTAACAATGATAGGTCAAATAATAATGTTGGTGAGGGAAAGAAAGAAAAGAGGAAGGTGAAGTTTCCTTGTAAACTTTGTAAAGATGATCACCTTACCCACCTATGGCCTAAACTTGAGGAAGCCTTGAGGATCTTATCTCAACTTACCTCTATGTTGACCAATCCATTTCCGCATAATAAACACATGTCCTCGGGATCCTTCAATACCAAAAATGTGTCAAGCGGGAATTAAAACTCCTTGGCACATGAAGCGGATCGTTTATGTGTTAATATGGTCAAGTCAAAGAGTAATGTAGACACTCGATCTAGTGATTATGGTTCTTCATAGACTATTCCTGGTCCTGAGTCTCCCCCTCCTCTAGAAACACCTTTGCAAATTGAAAATCCAGAGCCTCCGCCTCTTATTCCGAAAGGAGTACTAAAACGCTCTACCCACAATCATAATTCCAGAGTTGCCCATAACTATTCGATTGTTGAAGACTTGCGTCAAACCCCTTGTGCGATGTCAGATTTAGAGGTTCTCCAGATGTGTCCTTCACAAAGGAACTCCTTGTTATATGTGTTAGCATCTCTAGACCAGTGTGGCTAAAAGGTTATTAAGTTTGACGTCACGAATGTTAAGCCTCATTTTCCTTACCACGCGGCCTTTCAAATCCATGTGTATTACAAAAAGTATACCATCAATTAATGCACTTTTATTGATGAAGGTGTTTCAACATGCGTGATGTCCTTAACCTATTGGAAAGCCATTGGTTCTCTGACTCTCTCTCAATCTATGACTATGTTGACCGTATTTGATGGTCGTTCCTTTAGACCCCATGGAGTTATTTATGCTTTTCTGGTTCAATTAGGTGGGAAGACATGGGAGGTTGATGTCGAGGTGGTTGTTTTTCCCCTTGACTATAATTTACTACTAGGGAACAATTGGACTTATTCCATGATTGCGGTCATGTCATTTGTTTTCCGCACTTTATGTTTTCTTCACGAGGGGAAAATAATGATGATTTATCAATTTTCCTTTGTGCATGCTAGTCATAATGCATCAGTTGGACCTTCGATCCCAGTGATCGAAAATTATCAGTTAGAAACTGAGGATATTGGTGTCTAAATGTATTCCTATTTTATGGGTACTTTTGATTTCATGACACCAATCCACCACATTTATACCATTTCCAGTGATTCTTCATCATTAATGAGGTCTGTTCCTTTCTGTACTTCGTATTTCAATGACCCTTGGAGCCTACCTTCCTCAACTATGTCAGGTGAAGGTCAGTCATACACTGGGATGGTAGTGCCACTATAAGCAACACAGGTTGCATATCAAGTTATTCTTTAGACTGTTGCTGACCCGGATCTTATCTCCTCGTAGACGGATGAGGAGGATCTTGTTCTCAAGCCTGTATGAGGCATCAAATATTCTTATTCACATGATTTCCTCGATGATACTTTACCTTAGGATGAAGACATGTTAGAGTCCATGAATGGTCCTGATAGGCCTTGGGATGATATGCATGATCGCTCTTACTTCCTCCCAGAACTTGTTAGGATCGAACATGACAAATTTAGATCTACCTTGAGTGATATGGTCGGTTACGCTGTGGTTCCACTAGATACACATGGTGTTTATGCCAAAGGAAACATGGCGAATATTTATCCTACCATCACGATTGACATCTCTCCAATTCCTAGAAAATTTGAAAAATGTATATATCAGTGCAGATTGTTCACCTAAAGAAATTAAGATCTACATTGATCTCTTCAAATAATCATGTGACGTATTAGCTTGTTCATACGAAGAGATGCTATGGATTGACCCTCACATTATAGAACATGAGATCAAGAGTTATCGTGATGCTAGACCTATTCGACAATTTCTTGGAGCTATTAATCCTACGAAGGCCCTTTCTATTAAGGCAGAGGTATAAAAGCTACTTAATGATGGTTTCATATACCTGGTTCCTTTGATCGAATAGTTATGAAACCCCATTCCCATGAATATAGAACATGAAACCATCCATGTATGTATGGATTTTCAAGACCTGAACAAGCCTTGTCCTAAAGACAAGTTGTCGATACCTTTCATTGACCAGATTCTCAATGAGTGTGCGGGAAGCAAGGTTTTTTGTTTTAGGGATGGATTTTCAGGATATAATCAAATTCAAATCAAACTTGAGGATCAACACAAGACCACATTTAATTTTCCTTGGGGTACTTTCACATACTGGAAAATTCCTTTCCTCCTTAAAAATGTCGGAGCAACCTTTCGATGCACCATGAACTTTGATTTTCATGATCTCAAACACATTGTGAAAGATTACCTTGACAATCTCATTTCTCACTCTCACAAGAGAGTAGATCACTCTACTCACCTTCGACTAGTATTTGAGAGATGCCATTATTATCACATCCGTTTAAACCCTCACAAGTGCATCTTTTGCGTTAGGTTTGGTCGTCTCTTAGAAATATTAGTCTTTGAGAATGGGATCATGGTGGATCGTATGAATGTTGAGGCAATACTTTGATTGCATCCCCCGCACAATATTCAACAACTTTAGGGTTTATAGGGGAATTCTAATTTCTTCCGTCAGTTCATAGTAAACTATTCCAATTTAACTAAAGGTTTAATGCATATTTTGAATAAGGATACTTCATTTATATGAGATGAGCGAGAGAAGGAATCCTTCGATAATTCTAAGAAATCCTTTTTATCAACGCCTCTGTTGAAGCCTCCTAACTAGAGTAGAGATTATTTTCTTTATATCACCGCGCTTGAAGGGACATTTGGTATGGTTCTAGTTTAAGAGGACTATGAGCTCCATGAGCACATTGTCTACTATCTTCGTATACATTTAGTTGATCTTAAACTTAAATACTATCACTCCAAGAAGCTAGCCTTGGCCACCATACATGCAGTCCAAAGATTACGACATTATATATTTCTTTGCAAAAATACCATAGTTGCAGATATCAATCCATTTGAATACATCCTTACCAGGAATATCATAGAGGGGAAATAAAATAAGTATATTTTTATTTTGCAAGAATTTGATCTCGATTTTTCTTCGGGGATGTCTAAGAAATCGCTAGTTTTTACCAAGTTGATATCATTTATCCCTAGATTAGATGAGGACATTATCCATGACGATTCGTTCTCAGAAAATCATATTTTCCTTATCTCATCTTTAGATCGTTTCTATGGAGACATTTTTATTTATCTTCAAACCTTGAAGTTACCTCAACATCGTTCCACATACGATCGATGACATATACGACATCAAGATAAAAAATACCTTATCATCAGTGAAACTTTGTATCATCAAGGTGTAGATAATATTTTTTGTTGTTTATTGACTCATGAGGAAGATGAGTTAATTCTCAATGACTATCACAGTGGGGCTTGTGGTGGTCATCTATCTGGGCTTGTGACAACCCAAAACAATTTGCGAGTTGGTTATTTTTGGACTTCAATTTTTTAAGATTGTGTTGTAGCGGTCAAGAAGTGTCACCCTTTCCAAGTGTTCACTCAGAAAATGCACTCCCATTCATCCCCTCTTCACGTAGTGATCATCATCGATCCATTCAACAAGTGGGGGGTATATTTTATGGATTGTAACCCAACTTCGACTGGGGGGCATTAACATATTATCATGGTCGTGGATTACTTTACTAAGTGGGAAGAGACCATGCCTACCTTTAAATATGAAGGTAAGACTACAACATTTTTTGTATTCAACCAAATTATATCCGAGTTCGTAATCCCAAACATGGATGATTTTAAAGATGGAAATTTATATCAAAATGTAGAAACCTTGGTGAATGTTACTAGTCCTTAATATGTGAACTATAAAATGTTTGGTGATATGTTTGTAAAAATATTCAAATTTAGAAGGATTTTGTATAGTTTCTATAAAATTTGGGCTATTTTAAAGCTAAAATAATTTTATTCTATAGAATTTGGGCGAAACAGTTTTATAAAAAGTGGAAATTGGTGAATCTTTTTTGGGGGAAAAGAATGGAAAATTAGCCCATCTATGAAATTTAACCCCTAAAATCATCTATGAGATTCCCAAAGGAGATTTTCATTGATCATGGAAGTCACTTTCATAATGAAATGATGAAGGAATGAGAATCAAAACTGGGGTTTAAGCACAATCATTCTTACACTTATTATCCCCAGACAAATGGAAATGTAGAGGTTATGAACAAATGTATCAAGACCATTTTGCAAAAAACATTAAGCCACAGTAAGTCTGACTGACATATAATGCATTACCCTTCATTCTGGGCATATCTAACCTCGGTTAATACTTCCACTATTTTTTCTCCTTTTCAGTTGATACATGGTGTGGAGTCAATCCTTCCAATTGAATGCAAAATACCTTCCCTCAAACTAGCAATTGATCTCCTACTTGTCACATCTGATCTTGAAGAATGTCGCATACACCTAGAGCATCTAGATGAGCAGCGTCGAGATGCCTCTAAGGACATAGAAGAAAATAAGCGATGTGTTAAGGTTCAGTATGATAGGTCTGTCTATCCTTTACAGTACATTAAGGGTGACTTGGTCCTCCTATATGAACAAGCCAAGGAATCGTTGGAGGCAGGAAAGTTCAACCCCATGTGGCATGGTCCTTATATCATGCGACATGTTTTAGAGAAAGGATCCTATGAATTGGAATATTATGAAGGGAATATGCTAGCTCAACCCATAAATGGGCTCGAACTTAAAAGATATTACACTTGAGCCCTCAAGATTGGGTGTGACTCTTCGTATACCAGTGTATCTTTCTGTATATACATCTTTTATTTTGTGTCATCGTATTGCTTATTGAGTTTTCCCTTGGTTGGTAGATGTCAATGAAGTCTTTAGTTTACTTAGGATTCGTAGACAGTCCCAGTCATCATACATGGAACTTGGCTTCCACCGCTTTGGTCATTTACTCACCTAAGGGTCAACTGGTGTCTTCAGGTGGCATTTGTCTAGAGCCATCAACAAATAATTTGGTTTAGTATAGCACCATTATAGATCTTTTACATGATTGCATTTCAAATGGAGTTCGATGTTTAGAGGTTTTCCTGGAGTCACAGTTAGTAGTATGTTAGTTAAACGATAGTTCCCATGTGAGAGACACTACTCTACTTCGATGATTCCTACAGGTATGACTTTTTGAATGATACTTTGATTTTATTACTTACAATGGCATACCTAGAAGTTCCAATCATGTATCTGATGCATATGATAACTATGTTCTAGATTGGAATTTGTCACATAAGTAAAGTAAAGAAAACAAATTCATCAATGTACACATTGTAATCTATAAAAGTAAATTCAAGGACCAATTTTTTTTATATTTACTCTCTCCAAAAAATATGGTGTCATAGTACAAAATGGGGCCCAGACCCTCAAAATACATATATGGCCGATAGATATAATCACCATGGAATCTATTAATGTGGTGCTATATGGGTATCATGATATAACACCATGACATTTACGAGACACCGATAGAGTCACACCCACACACGGGGCACAACCACCACTTTTCGTTGCATAGCCTCTGGTAGATCCTCCACCTGAACCATAGGAATCTTGTGCGTCAATCGAGACATGTTCCCCTGCACATTTTGTAGAAATCTCTCTGCATCTCCTCCTGCATGCTCATTTCCCTAGTTCCTCCATTGATGTTGTGGGAATCCATCTGGTCGTCCCAGACCCACATCTATGTAAAAAATCATTTTTGTTAATACTTGATACCATACAAAAATATTTGTATTTTTTATTTTGAAAGAAAACAAAACAATGAAATATATAAAAAAAATCATATATATATCATTGTAGGTGGAGCCTAGTGGAAAATACATCTCTATATCTCCTTTGTAGTTGATCCCAGCGTAAGAGTAGTCGTTTATGGTTATCGCCTGTCGATGCCACGAGAAGAAGAACTCATCGTTGTAGGGGGTTGGCACCCTACCACCTCCTAACCACCTCATCACATCCATCCACAGTGACATGGTTGGATCATACGGTCCATGTGGGATGATTTCTACTCTAGGTATCAAGCCTCGAAATGGCTCAAATAAAAAACTACATAAGATGGATGCAAACCCAAAGTTTCTCTTCCTCCCTTGTTTGCAGTCTATCAGCTGGCTATTCACGCTAGTCGATAGTGACGTGCACTAATCATAAAATATGGGTTTTAAACACTTCACTACATAAAACATGAGTGGACTTGATGCCTTATGCAATGAAGTTGACCTTGAGGTCCATGTAAGGACAAGGACAAAGATATTCAAACTCAGGTTTTCAATCACCCTGATGGGGAGTTAGCTCCCTACTTTTTCTGTGCCTGCAATATAGTGGGTGGAAATGTAATTCTCTATGTTAATACCACCCCCATCCCCCCGGTCTTTGAGATTCACCACCTCGCCCAGACGAGACAATCATGTGATAAAATAGATGTCATCTACCTCAATCCTCAATGGTTTCCCATCGAGATTGAAGGTCTCTTTTTTTGGATCCCAAACGTTTACTAGCATTTGGAGGAACCTCACTTGATCCCTCATTCCTTTTAGAGCCCAAAATTTGTAAAGGCCACATCTTTTTAGAGCTAGTTGGGCCCCTTCATCTCCTTCCACTATTGCATCTACTTACTCATGCTCTCTCTCTCTCTATTCAAGCACCATCCTGCAAAAGAAAAACCATTTTTTGAGTTAAATTCATTAAAACTTTTGTTTTCAGACTTGTACACAAGTTGTAATGTTAACAATCGCATGTAGGACCACATATATGCATGAAATCTTTGCTTTTCCCATGTACATTTCTCCATATACAAGACCTAATAAAATATAGCTCGTGTACACCCTAATTCATATGGTATGCCCTCGAATACTCAAAAAATGAAGACTAAGTTTAAAATTTAAACCACTATAAATGAAGAGGAGGGAAAGAGAACTTACTTGGTCCAGACAGTTGTCAATTCTACTGATCTTAGCTCCCACAATTGACACTTGAAGATCATGGGAAAAATTGTCCAAAATACACTATGTGGGTAAAAAACTTAAACAATATGGTAAAATTAGTTATTTTTACTATTAGTAGAAAATTTGTATCCACTTTACATAGTTTATGCTAATTTTTTGACCTAGTGGACTAATAGTGCAGTAGAAGGAGTTGGTTTTAATGGTTTTGTCTAGGGATTTTTTTTGGTTTCTAGCATCATATTTACTATTCGTGACTTTGGAAGGTATTTTATTTTACCATCATATAGGATAGGTTGTCACTCCATTTTTCATATTTTCATTATCCTATGATGATGATCCCTATGCCTTAGGTAAGAACCCAGTTATTAGCGACATGGAACTTTCGTACTACTACTCGAAGTGTCGTTATTGAGTGGTATATGCTTACCACACATGGGTGCTCTAGTTAGAACCTTTGTGCCATTTGGTGCCCACGAAAAAAGTATTCCATAGGACCAGGAGTCCCTTATAGTTCCAATATGACTTTGCGTTCAAAATCCATATCCTTATTCACAAGCATTCTGACCTATACCTATGGGACTCCCCTCAAGTCTTAGTAAGTCTCTTTCTGATTCTCTAAAAAAGAGAGAATATTATCGAGTGAACTTGTCTCTTTCACATTCATTAAATGGATTTGAAAGGACGTCTAATTGGTGTAAGTTTAACCCTTTTTTGGACCAAGTAGACTAACTTCGAAAAATGAATACTCTAGTCAACATTGTCTAGAAGAGTTCTCTCAGGTATTATTTTATACTTTTTCGGGCCTAGGGGACTAAATTTATGAAAAATGACATTCTTTGGAGTTAAGTTGTAATTTCCTTCCATTATCTTTCTTGCAGTATTGAGCCTATTGTTGATCCCCTATTTCTCATTATAATCCTCTTACCTCAACAATTTGCATCACTAGCCAAACAGAGCCTTATTTATATACTTTTCATCTTGACACCCTGTACCCTAAGAGGAAACATTCCCCTGAGTGTCCATGTTGCGCATGCACTTCCTTGAATTGAGAATAGGTATGTTCCACTATTTGGAGATTGATTCTTACTTGTGACACTCGTTTCCTCTCTTGTATCATAACATTTATTTTCCTATGAAAAAATAAAAAAAGACGGGAAAGAAAAGAATATTATCTTATATTGGCAACAATCGTGTCGCCTTTGAAAAGAGAACAAACTTTCGAGTCCATTATCATCCAAATTTTGGGTTTATTATGACCTTAGGAAGTTGAGCTCGTTACTTAGAGTTTACTCCTCTGACTGGTTATTCTTCCAGTCCCTATGGAGAGTTCATTGACGCCTCCTGCATCATGAAGTTTCATCATTAATTCTATGGTTCCTCAGTTATCCATTTGTCTCATGATCTTGTTCACAGGAAGTGTATAACCTTGTGTCATCCATTTCTCAGAACTCTTGACTTTGTATGTTCGCCATACCCTCAGTGTGTCTCAGAGTCACATGAAGTTGTATTCCTACCATGCACTATGATCCTTCTTTCATTATGGGTAGGTAAGATTGAACCCAAGAATCGACATCTCCTCATTGGTCGTTGACTGGGGGGGTTTCCTTTATGTTCAATGGAAAGAACTCTATTCACACATTGGGATTCATGCAGAGGCTTCGATGCCACTAGCCTTATTGGTGGTTTCTTCTCCTTTGTCGACAATCTTCCTTATTGGTTGTTATTCATAGGGTCTTTTTCGTGCACTACTTGCATCTGGTGCATGCGAAAGACACATAGGGTTGTTGGTTCGTGCACATCCTCTTCGTCTGAGTTCCTCCAAATAATCAAGATATTGCTTTGTACCTCATGCTGACTAATGATGGATTCATTGATGCTCTCCTTTCAACAGGTTTCCTTCCATCGAGTTCAGCTCATCTATTATGGAAACAAGGCCTAGAATCCTGTGTGTACCTAGAGGCTTGCATTCATTACTGATAGGTTCTCCTGCCATTGACATTTGGGAACAAATCAATGTCTCATGAACGATGGATTATTCAAGTTTTTGACCTCAACACCTTTATTCACACTTTTAAGAATGTACTCGGTGCCTTTATACCTACTTTCATCATCGTTAGGTTGTCTCACGTTTGTTAACGGTATACATTAATGTCTGGTAATCAAATGAAGTCTCATTGTGTTCGACTTCAACTCCTCTATTCACATGATGTAGACTTGCACCTTTGGAAGATTGCATAGAAGACATTCATTTTAAAGTAGGAACTTTCCTGAGTTGTTTTTGTCTTTCATTAGATTAGTACCTATATGATTCCAGTGATCATGGGAGATTAGATTGTACTCCATTGTATACAATTATCTTCAGATTGATTTTGAGACTGTTTCTCACTGGCCTTGTTTGTGACTATAATATCCTATGGTACGTGTCTACTTTGTATTGCTTATTCATGGCCATGAACAAATATTTGGTATATTTCCACATGGATCCGTAGTGTAATTCAAATTGGAAATCATCTGTACAAAGTCATTATGGATTGTAATATTCGCATGACCAACTAGAACTTTCAACTAAGTCTCCATCACTCCACTTCTAGGAATTATAATGTATTTCGGCCATTAAAGATACTCCTTTGACCTCACACATTAAGGGGCATCTGTTATAGAAAGTTTTGTCTCACCCCATGGAAATTTCTTAGAGGGCCTTTTCCATTTCCCTATGCAAACTTGAAGTACCTTATTGTACCTTCGAGAGCCAAAAAAACATAAATTTCCATATATACACTCCCTACCAGTTAGACAAAATGTGTATACACAGATTACACCATTACAACTCGTGTACATCAGGTTTTCTACCCAAAATTAAAAATTGTGTTGGGTTTTCATGTCACGTCATGAGATCCATGATCCTTGACCTTCCATATACTGGAAATGTTCCTACTCGACCCTTGAGTTCCATTTGAAGGCTATAAATTGAGCCCTATCCAAATCGTGGAGGAGGAGAGAATTCATCTTTTGAGAGAAAATATACTCTGGAGAAATTTCACTTCACATTGAGTTTGCATCCATTTATCCTTGAAAGTATGAGCACATTGCTCATCCCCCAAGATCTTCCTTATTTGATGGAGAACCTCATTGTATCCCTTATATGAGCTTGCCTTTGATGGATGATTAAATTGGTAGAGGCCCAACTAGAGAGACTTAGTTTCTTGGTTCCGATGTTTGCCGACACATAAGTTTGTCACTTATACACTTATGTTGAACATTTTTAATAGAAATACTCTTTTCTTCTCCAATTGATATCTTGCAAATATTTGAATTATTATTCCATGGGCGTATTTTTCATGAATGTTAATGAATTGTGCTATTTTATATGATAACATTATATATTATCACCATATGCTTGTGTATCTTGGTTGTTGAGAACAAGTTGCAGGTATAAATCTTTGAGTTGCATGCTCAACGGTAATCTGGGTACACTTTTGATCTTGTCATGTTAGCATTTATTCTATATCACATAATTGGGATTAGAGTTGATTTGTGTCTATCATTCCATTTGTTGTAGTTTACCCCATTCCATAGAGTAAATTTCCTTGTAACACACAGAAAACACATATTACTTAACTTATAAAATAATAAATACAAATGATAAACCTAAATATATAATTGTAATAAGTATAATTCACTTTTAATATTTAAATTTATATTACTAAATACAAATACTAATATTAAACCTAATATATGAAACATGCCTATAAAACAATCACATAAAACACATAGTACCTAATGCATGGAATAATAAATACAAATACTAAATCTAAATGTATGATTGTAATTAGTATTTGTATTAACCAATAAAAATAGTAAACCTAATATATGATTGTATGAAGTATAATTCAATCAAATGTCTAAATGTTTATAAGGTAACACTAATATATTAATGTTAAACCTTACAATTTTCTTTCCCAATGGTTCGCTTTATAAAAAGAGCTTCAATAAATATAAGAATTCGATCAGATTGAGTTGGAAAATATTTATAAAAAGAGCTTCAATAAATATAAGTAGTTGATCACATTGAGTTGGAAAATATATATTTTCAATAAAAATAAGTAGTTGGTCACATTGAGTTCCAAGAAATATATATTTTAGTGAATAAATGATGATCACTTAGTTGGGTGATGTATATTTTAGTAGATGATATGTAGTTAAAAATGTTATCTTATATAGATTTAATAAATGGTTTTTGATTAAAAATGGGATTAAATATTTATCTTAATTATTTATTATATAAATTTTATATAAATGTAAAAAAATGGTGATAAAAAATTATTATGATGTAAAAACACCATTTTTAACGTTAAAAAAATATTAAGTCACCATGTCAACATCAAAATTTCACTATCCATATTCTTTGTTTGCACAATTTGGAACTGTTTTAATATTGAAATCACCACTCTCTCAATATCCGTACTTTTAATTAAGATCATAACTATCCATATTCTTTGTTTGCACAATTTGGAACTGTTTTAATATTGAAATCACCACTCTCTCAATATCCGTACTTTTAATTAAGATCATAAAATCACCACTATCTTAACATGCATACTCTTAATCCTTTTCACAACCTTCACATCACAACTTTTGTTAGTGTTATTTTCCAATACATTATTTTTCATTGTGCTGAATTAGTATTAGTTGTAAACTTACCCATGAATCCTTATTGGTCCATTTATGACAACTATCCTTTGCTAAATACTGAATCTTTCCCGGAGACACTCCCATGTATTTTATAAACAAAATACCTAAAAGATCTCTCTCTTCTAGAAGGCTTTTGTTTTTTGCAGTAGTTTTTTATTGCAGAATATTGTTTTAAATATATTCATGTTATCAGAGCAATCTCTCCCTATCCCTTCTCTTTTTTTCTGAGAGATATTTGTTGGTCAAGTAATCTTCATATCTTGATTAGATTGGATTGAAGGCTTTTGTGTTTTGCAGTAATTTTTTTTATTGCAGAGTATTGTTTTAAATATATTCATGTTATCAGAGCAATCTCTCCCTATCCCTTCTCTTTTTTTTCTGAGAGATATTTGTCGGTCAAGTAATATTCATATCTTGATTAGATTGGATTGAAAACCATTGTTTAGGATAGACTTTTTTGGTTGCATATCTATTTTTTTGTTCTCTGACACGAGCTCACATTCCATCCACATCTGTGGCTCCTTTGTTGAATTGTTTGTTGGTGAACCTGCATATTAAAGTGTTGTTGATGGCCTCCTCCAGTTGAACCTGTCATCCAGGGTGCTCGGGGTTCATAAGCCACTGTACATATAAGAAGAATTAACGGATGATCGATCAATTCGTCAAAGTGCATGAAGTGATTAATGATGCAGGAACATCGCCAACTCAGCAAGCGAGCCAGCACATCAAGCGGAGATCGGCTGGTAAAACAAACCCAAAATTTTGAAAGTGCTTTGGGATTGTAGCGCAAGCCTTTAATGAATCCTTTATGAAGGAGCACCTTTTGTATGTTGTATCGGACCTCGAGCCATACGCTCTTGTCTGAAATAGATAGGAGGCATTTAATAGATTTAATGCAAGTAGATAGGATTTTATTTCCAGATTAGACAGTTTTAGAGTCTGAGAGGGAAAACGGATATAGACACCCTCGTTGTATCATTGNGCCATACGCTCTTGTCTGAAATAGATAGGAGGCATTTAATAGATTTAATGCAAGTAGATAGGATTTTATTTCCAGATTAGACAGTTTTAGAGTCTGAGAGGGAAAACGGATATAGACACCCTCGTTGTATCATTGTAAAGGGAGCCATAAGCAGCATTCATAAGAGAAGAGAAAACAGAGAAAACTGTGAAGAACACCCATGTACAGACATTTGAATTAATAGAAGAAAGTTCTGATTCAAGTTCATGGCTGGTGTTGTTTCTCTGTGTAGATTGTTTATGTGCTCATGAATGTTTGTTTTTCTAGTTATGAATTTGCTTTGAATATGCTGTGTATGTGATTTAAGGGTTTAAACTGAAGTCTGAGAGGAGAGGATAAGTTTCAATTGTTTCTCTGTCTAATCCAGGAGATTCCTGCAAGGTGTGCATTCGAATTCATCCGCAAGGAGTGCGTCGATGAAGGCTCAGTAGCTGAACCTTTTGATTTTATCTGCCCAGGAGTTGATTTGGGTTATTGAGGTCCTGCAAGGAGCGAGCAGGCTGGATAAGAAGAAGTCTCAGCTGTTAGTATGAATAAAGGAGTTAGACGACTGCTGCTGCAGAGAGTGCGCAGAGTATGAAAGCTTCAACACTTGGAAAGCGTTGAAGGCTGAGTGCAAGCAGGGCACGCAAGCTCAAGAGGGATAGTTCCTTCGTAGTATTGTTGAAAGAGAGCCCAGGGATTTGGGTCGAGGAAGGTTTGAGAAGGAAGTACAATTACAGGAGTTGGAGAATAAGTTCTGAGAAAGAACCTGCAGTTTTCTCAAGAAATCCTCAAAGGGGAAGGATCAACGGTCAGGGATCGCAGAAGAAATCGGTGAAATCCCGTCAGCCATCAAATCTCTGGAAAGTTGCACAGGGGTTAAGTTCCCAGATTGGAGGAAGAATCCGAGGAGTCATTGGGACATCAAGGACATCGGGATTTCCATAGACAAGAGGATTGAGCATATTGAAATCGCGATCCGCGATTTCCTGAGAGGATCGAAACCGTTGATCGCCGCAAGGACACGTGGCGTGAGATCTCGAGGAGTCGGGTTCAGAAATTCGGGGTTCTTGCTCACAAAGGAATTGCTGAATTAGGAATCACGATTTCGCGATCCCCGATCAAGCGGAGAAAGGAGAAGTGACATGGAGGAGAGAGACCGCACATGTATCAGGGTCTCGCATCTCGAAGTTTCCGGGAGCATAGGTTCTACACATATAAAAAATGCGAAGTCCGAAACTCCGATGGGGAGAAGGTCGTGGTCTCATGGAATGACAGGTCATGCACGGGAGGGGCTAACCTGAAGGAGCTTGGGAGAGAGAGAGGCGCCATCGCGAATCGGGGTTCGGAGATTCGAGGTGCCAGTGAAACGTGACATCGCATATGCTGATTTCCCGATAGGGAAATCCCTGACAGGAACGAAGAAGCATCGGCATTGAGACCCATCGGGTTTCGGGGTTTTGGATAGCATGAGGAACGTGCCCACGAGTTTCGCGATAACAAGAAACCCGATTTCCCGATAAGACAAAGGGGAGATCGTAGGGAGAGGGTTCTGTGGGTATTGAAGAGGTCCCGATAAGGGATAAAAAGAGTATTTTAGCTCTTCGGCCCCGTGAAGAAGAAGGTCCTGGTAGTAGCGGACACGTGCCGGGTGGTGCGTGCTGCACCAAGTGGTATCAGAGCTAGGAATTCTCTCTATTTTCTGTAGCAGAGGAGGAAAGAGAAGATTTCACCATGCCGCCAAGAAGAGAAAGGCAGTCGCCTGATCCAGAGGACATGGATCTGCGAAGAAGAGGTAGGTCGGCAGGGAATCCAGAGATGGAGAGACAGATACGCGATCTCAGAGCGAGATTGGAAGACATGGAAGCATCGTAGAGACGCACAACCAATGCTGGAGACTTAAGCGACTCTGAGGGCAAAGCTGAAGCTGAACAACAAGGAGAAGTTGCAGCCAAGGATGCAGCAAATGAGTGGTTAATTAAGGCTATCGCTCGGATGAGTTCAAAGACAAAAATGGACATTCCAGTCTATGAGGGAAGTCTGGATGCAAAAGATCTTCTGGATTGGATTCGAGCTCTTGATACTTACTTCGATTATGAAGACATCGAAGAAGATAAGAAGACTAGTCATGATGTTACAAACTGAAAGGACATGCAGCATTATGGTGGGATGAGCTTCAGGAAGATAGACGTTCCAAAGGAAAACAGAAAATTAAAAGCTGGGATCGAATGATTGCGAAGATGAAGGCAAAGTTCATCCCAAGGGATTATCAGATCACACTGTTCAGGCGAATGCAAAACCTGAGACATAAGTTGATGATGGTAAAGGAGTATACTGAAGAATTCTACAAGCTCAATATCAGAGCAGGTCATCGGGAGAGCGATGATGAAAAAGTTTCCAGGTATATGAATGGCTTAAGATATGATATCCAGGATGAGATGAGTATGACAACCATCAGACTGGTTGAGGATGCGTATCAGATGGCGCTGAAGGTTGAAGAGAAGCTAAGCCGTAAGCCGGCACAGCGAGGCCGAGGCAAGAGTCAGCCAAGAGGAAAATCAGTTTCCCAAGATAAGTTCCAGAAATCTAAGGATGACTAGAAGAAGCCTCAGACCAGAATGGAAAGAGGTGGAAGTTCTCAGCGAGGCAAACATGTTGAGTAGCGAATGCAGCAGGCAGAATAGAGTGGAGGATACGCTGATGTTAATACTTTTCCTCGTACCCGAGGTAGAGGAAGAGGCAGAGGAAGAATCATCACATGTTACACATGTGGGAAGAATGGACATAAGGCAGTTGATTGTCCAGATAGGAAGACAGATAAAGGAGAAGATCACATCGCTGAAGCACAGAGGCGAGCTGCTGAAGAAAAAGATGCAGAAGACGGAAGGTCTTTGATGATGCGAAAAGTTCTCGTAACACCCGAGAAGGAGGTGGAGGACATAGCTCAGAGAAGCAGACTGTTCAGGACCGCATGCAAGACCAAGGACAGAAAATGTAAGGTCATTGTGGACAGCGGAAGCACCGACAATCTCGTTTCAACCGAGATGGTGGAGAAATTAGAGCTGGAAACGACTGATCACCCGAGTCCATATAAAGTATCATGGCTACATAAGGGACATCAAGTGAGTGTCACTAAACAGTGCTTAGTGGACATCAAGATAGGAGGATATAATGATAAAAATCTCTATGATGTTATTCCTATGGATGTATGTCATTTATTTCTAGGCAGACCATGGCAATATGACAGGAATGTGATTCATGATGGGAGAATGAACACATATACCCTGGAGAAAAATGGGAGAGCCCATATGTTGCTTCCGATAAAAGATAAGAAGGTAAAACCGGAAGTGAACAACAGGATACTTCTCATGAGTGGGAAGGAACTTCTGGCAGAAGTAAAGAAGAAGGAAGATCCACACTTCTTTGTGGTCAGGAAATCGAGGGTTGTTTTGACCAGCACAAGAGTGGATGATCTGCCGGAGGAAATTCAGGAATTGCTGGAAGAGTTCACTGATATAGTGGTGGACAAACTACCTTATTCGTTTCCGCCGATGAGGAGCATAATTCATCATATAGACCTCATACCAGGAGCCATTTTGCCGAACAAAGAAGCGTACAGGTTGACACCGCAGGAGAATGAGGAGGTCAAAAGGCAGGTACAGGAACTGTTGGATAAGGGACTGGTCAAGGAGAGTCTAAGTCCATGTGTCGTTCCAATGGTACTAAGTCCAAAGAAGGATGGAGGTTGGATAATGTGAACTGATTCCAGAGCCATCAACAAGATAACCATCAGGTATAGGTTTCCATTGCCGAGGATGGATGACTTGATGGACTACTTGAGTGGAGCAGAATTTTTTTCAAAGGTTGATTTGAAAAGTGGATACCATCAGATTCACATGAGGGAAGGTGACGAGTAGAAGACAACCTTCAAAACCAATGAAGGGTTGTATGAATGGCTAGTCATGACATTTGGTTTAACGAATGCACCGAGTACATTCATGAGGTTGATGAATGAAGTGCTGAAGGAGTTCATTGGTAAGTTTGTCATTGTTTATTTAGATGACATATTGATTTTCAGCAAATCAAGAGAAGAACATCTGAAGAATTTAGCTGCAGTAATGAGAAAGCTACAGCAAGAGACGCTGTTGATCAATGTGAGGAAGTCTTCATTTATGAAGAGAGAACTAATTTACTTGGGGTTTGTCATATCAGAAAATGAACTGAAGATGGATCCAAGTAAAGTGGAGGTAATTAAAGAATGGCCATCACCAAGAAATGTTTTCGAGGTGAGAAGTTTCCACGGATTGGCAAGTTTCTACAGGAAATTCATCAGAAACTTCAGTGGAATTAGCGCAACAATGATGGACACAGTCAAGAAAAGACATAAATATTTTCATTGGACTGAAGCAGCAGAGAAGAGCTTCAATCTGTTGAAGCGAAGGATCACCGAACAACCGGTTTTGGTGTTGCCGGATTTTTCGAAAGTTTTCCAGATGAAATGTGATGCAAGTGGATTTTCCATAGGAGCGGTCTTGAGCCAGGAGGATAGACCAATTGCATACTTCAGCGAGAAGCTAGATGAGGCCAAGGTGAAGTATTCAACGTATGATAAGGAATTTTATGCTGTCATACAGGCGCTGAAGAAGTGGAGGCATTATTTGATGCCGAAAGAATTCGTTCTATATAGTGATAATCATGCATTACAGTTTGTGACTCAGAAGGAAAAGCTGAATCAGAAACATGCAAAATGGGTAGAGTATATGAAGAATTTCACGTTTGTAATTAAACACATTTCAGGGACTTCTAACAAAGTGGCTGATGCTTTGAGCAGGAAGTGTTTGTTGCTGCAGGAGTTCAGAGTCAAGACATTGGGTTTTGAAAATCTTAAAGACATGTATGTAGGTGATGCTGATTTTGCAGAGGCATACGAGGCAGCTGAGAATCCATTTCTTAGAGACAGAAACCATGGATGGATTACATGATCTAGAATGGACTGTTGTTCAGAGGAATTCAGTTATGCATTCCGAATTTCTCCATGAGGGAGAACCTGCTAAAAGAAAAGCACAGTGGCGGATTAGTAGGGCATTTTGGTCACGACAAGACGTTCGCAAAGATGAGCGAAGCATACTTCTGGCCGAAGATGCGAACAGATGTCAAAAAGTTTGTTGACGGGTGCAGAATATGCCAACATTCAAAGGGCGGAAAGAGGAATGTGGGATTCTACCAATCATTACCCATACCTGAGAGGTTGTGGGATGAAATCAGCATGGATTTCGTATTGGGATTTCCTAGGACGCAAAGAGGACATGATTCGATATTTGTAGTGGTCGACAAGTTTTCCAAAATGGCACATTTCATACCATTCCAGAAGACCAGTGATGTGACTCATATCGCAAACTTGTTCTTCAAGGAGATTGTTAGACTTCATGGTTTACCCAAAAGCATTGTATCGGACAGGGATACAAAATTCATTGGACATTTCTGGAGGACACTCTAGAAGAAGATGGGAACTAACTTGATGTTTAGTTCAGCCTATCATCCTTAGACCGATGGACAAACATAGGTGGTAAATCGAAGTTTCGGAGACTTACTCAGAAGCCTAGTGACAAAGCACCACAGGAGCTGGGATAATGTGTTGCCACAGGCAGAATTTGCTTACAACAATTCAGTGAACAAAAGCACAGGTAAAAGTACATTTGAAATCATATATGGTAGACAACCAAGAGGAGTATCTGAGCTGAGGGATTCAGAGCAGATAATAACCAAAAGTGCAAGTGCTGAAGAATTCGCAGAGGCGATGGAAGAACTTCACAGCAGGGTGAAGCAACGATTGCTGGAGTCAAATCAGGAATATAAGCGCAGAGCGGATCAACATTGAAGACAACTTCAATTCGAAGTTGGTGATCTAGTTTTGGCACATCTGAGGAAGGAAAGGTTCCCAAGGGGGACATACAATAAGTTGAAGATGAAGAAAATTGGGCCATGCCGAGTCCTGAAGAAGTTGGGAGAAAACACATATGAGATTGAATTGCCGGATNGGTGATCTAGTTTTGGCACATCTGAGGAAGGAAAGGTTCCCAAGGGGGACATACAATAAGTTGAAGATGAAGAAAATTGGGCCATGCCGAGTCCTGAAGAAGTTGGGAGAAAACACATATGAGATTGAATTGCCGGATGACGTTGGAATATCTCCGACATTCAATGTCTTAGAATTATATCCATATAAGGCTGAAGAAGCAGCAGTTGAAAGTGATGGACAACCAGGAATCCAATGGCAGAAGAAGATGTTGATTCAAGGGAAGCCACAGATGGAATATATACTTGACAAGAGAGTCAACAAAAGAACCACACGAAAGCAATACTTCGAGCATCTGGTGAAATGGAAGAATCACCCAGTGGAAGATGCTAGATGGGAGACAGAAGCAGTCATTCAAAAGCATGGACAAACCGTGCATGAGCTCATGGATAGGAGCCCATGAAAATTTTCAAGCTGAGGAGTATGATGCAGGAGCATCGCCAACTCAGCAAGCAAGCCAACACATCAAGCAGAGATCGGCTGGGAAAACAAACCCAAAATTTTGAAAGTGCTTTGGGATTGTAGCGCAAGCCTTTAATGAATCCTTTATGAAGGAGCACCTTTTGTATGTTGTATCAGACCTCGAGCCATACGCTCTTGTCTGAAATAGATAGGAGGAATTTAATAGATTTAATGCAAGTAGATAGGATTTTATTTCCAGATTAGACAGTTTTAGAGTCTGAGAGGCAAAATGGATATAGACACCCTCGTTGTATCATTGTAAAGGGAGACATAAGCAGCATTCAGAAGAGAAGAGAAAATAGAGAAAACTATGAAGAACACCCATGTACAGACATTTGAATTAATAGAAGAAAGTTCTGATTCAAGTTCATGGCTGGTGTTGTTTCTCTGTGTAGATTGTTTATGTGCTCATGAATGTTTGTTTTTCTGGTTATGCATTTGCTTTGAATATGTTGTGTATGTGATTTCAGGGTTTAAACTGAAGTCTGAGAGGAGAGGATAAGTTTCAATTCTTTCTCTGTCTGAGCCAGGAGATTCCTGCAAGGTGTGTAGTCGAATTCATCCGCAAGGAGTGCGTCGATGAAGGCTCAGTAGTTGAACCTTTTGATTTTATCTGCCTAGGAGTTGATTTGGGTTATTGAGGTCCTGCAAGGAGCGAGCAGGCTGGATAAGAAGAAGTCTCAGCTATTAGTCTGAATAAAGGAGTTAGATGACTATTGCTGCAGAGAGTGCGCAAAGTCTGAAAACTTCAACACTTGGAAAGCGTTGAAGGCTGAGCGCAAGCAGGGCACGCAAGCTCAAGAGGGATAGTTCCTTCATAGTATTGTTCAAAGAGAGCCCAGGGATTTGGGTCAAGGAAGGTTTGAGAAGGAAGTACAATTACAGGAGTTGGAGAATAAGTTCTGAGAAAGAACCTGCAGTTTTCTCAAGAAATCCTCAAAGGGGAAGGATCAATGGTCAGGGCTCGCAGAAGAAATCGGCGAAATCCGGTCAGTCGTCAGATCTCTGGAAAGTTGCACAGGGGTTAAGTTCCCAGATTGGAGGAAGAACCCGATGAGTCATCGTGACATCAAGGACATCGGGATTTCCGTAGACAAGAGGATTGAGCCTATTGAAATCACGATCCACGATTTCCTGAGAGGATCAGAACCGTTGATCGCCGCAAGGACACGTGGCGTGAGATCCCAAGGAGTCAGGTTCGGAAATTCGGGGTTCTTGCTCACAAAGGAATTGTTGAATTAGGAATCGCGATTTCGCGATCCCCGATCAAGCGGAGAAAGAAGCAGTGATGTGGAGGAGAGAGACCGCACGTGTATTGGGGTCCGACATCTCGGAGTTTCCGAGAGCGTAGGTTCTACGCATATCAAAACCGCGAAGTTTGAAACTCCGACGGGGAGCAGGTCGTGGTCTCGTGGAACGAAAGGTCATGCGCGGGAGGGGATAACCTGAAGGATCTTGGGAGAGAGAGAGGCGCCATCGCGAATCGAGGTTCGGAGATTCGTGGTGCCAGTGAAACGCGACATCGCATATGCCGATTTCTCGATAGGGAAATCCCTGACAGGAACGAAGAAGCATCGGCATTGAGACCCATCGGGTTTTGGGGTTTTGGATAGCAGGAGGAACGTGCCCACGAGTTTCGCGATAACGCGAAACCCAATTTCCCGATAAGACAAAGGGGAGATTGTAGGGAGAGGGTTTTGTGGGTATTGAAGAGGTCCCGATAAGGGATAAAAAAAGTATTTTACGTCTTCGGGCCCGTGAAGAAGAAGGTCCTGGTAGTAGCGGACAATTGCCGGGTGGTGCATGGTGCACCAATTAACCTACTATTTTCCGCCTTCTCACATTCATAGCTACTCAATAGTTTTGGTAGATCGTTGAATTCTGCTGTCGTACATAGCTTTGGTATGATCTAAGTCTTGTTTTTGAGTCAACGAATTATTATTTGTAAATATGGGTAATGCATCTTTTTGGAATTGGTAATTGATCTTGTTGTTTAGAT
>ML802211.1:114594-125213 GCA_009831015.1 Picea engelmannii | reverse complement strand
ACCAAACATATCCAAACCATTCAGAAACCTCACTTAAGTTGGTGCAGCGAATGAGAAGCTATTGGTTGAGAGCACTTGGTCAAACAGTCTAAGTGTTTGACAAAATTCCCCTAAGAAATTAAGCTGATTTATAGCTAAAGATTCTATTGGGAATATTACAGTGGTATCAGAGTGAATTTCCTTCGCCAGCCTGTGATATACATTGATGATCTAGAGGAGAGATGGATTTTGTGGATTTTGCAGAAGAGATCATATATTGTAATGAGGAATATTACGCCCTTAGTGAAACATTCAGGGCTCAAGTAACATTCCAACAGTTTGTATCCATCAAAAATCCTAGGTGGAGCAAAGATGAAGTTACACATTGGGTCAAAAGGATGGAAGAAATCAATTATTGGAGCAGCATAGCAAAGGAAAACAGAGCCAAAACAATCAAAAAGGTAGATACATCACTACCAGCTAGTAGATGGAAGGAAGCACAGATTGAGCCTACACCCATTAGGAGCAGGGAACTTTGCTACAGTTGCAAAGTGTCTTGGGAGACAGATCACAGATGCAGGGGTAAGGGGAGAGAGCATTACATTGAGGTGCACTATGACAATGATGAGGAGGATGAGTATGAGGATGAGGCCTTAGATGCCTCATTAGAGCAGTCACAGGACTCTTGCGCAGTGGATGGATAGGATGATAGCACATATTCTTTAGCTTCCCTATCAGACAGTGTTGATGATTCAACACCTCAGCATAGTGGTGACACTTGTGAGGAGTCGGATGAGTTAGCACCTGGTATGAGGTCATGCATGGGGGATATTGTTCCTCCCATGGAGTTGAGCATGACACAGTCTTTACCTTCTCAGACAGTTATGATGGACATGACACAGAAGGATATCGGTAGCATTTCGGAGGTGGTAGAGGAGCCTTGTGTAGCATTTGAACACAAGGGACATATGGATCTACAGACCCAGGAGGAGAGGCATGGCTTGGAGCCAGTTGACTATATACATATTACATACCTATCAGTATGAGGAGAGTGAGTCACCTCTTTTGGGGAGTCTATTGTTAGATCAGGTTGTGGAGACCGACAGCTTGTTGGAATACTCCCTTCCAAGACCAGTCTACAGTGATGAGGATGCACTCCTTATTGGTCGGGATGACCATATCTCATGTTTGGACACATATGTATGGGATCCAGGTGCAGATGACATTCGCAGAGTGAGCGCACAGGAGGATACAGCTGCACATACAAGATACAGTGCGATTCAGATGGAGGTAACAATTGGTGATGGTATGTTGTGGCATACAGGAGGACTCAATAGCACACTGGACAGTGGGCAGTTCAGTGCCTTGTCATTTGAGGAGTGTGTTGTTGGGGATTCCATGGTTGACACTAGCAGTGAGAGGCATGAGGTAGCACCTCAGCAAGATTGTGATCAAGAGTCACGACATTTGATAGGACAGTTGAGGGTCGATGAGGACATGATCATGGCAGCCACTAGACGCATTGATGATACACACGCATTGGTGGCAGGATATTGTTGGAGGGCCTCGATGGCACATGATAGTTCAGATGGGGGACTTGCCATTGATGACTTCCATACACTCAGGGAGAGAGTGACTGTGATGAGGACAGACTACTAGCAGTTATCGATGGATAGGGATTATGTATTGGAGGTTGGAGAGATGTATCACAGGGCACTGAGGGAGAAGGAGATTGAGGTGGACCGACTCACTCATGAGTTGGTGAGCACACGAGGATTCTTGGAAGGCGCACAGACAGCCCTTCAGGAATCAGGGTCCATATTAGAGGAGCTCCTTGAGGAGACTTGTCAAGGATCTACCACATCTATCTCAGCAGAGAGTCTAATGTTTACTTCAGCCACTTCACTAGAGGATGTTGGTGGTTTGGTAGAGGAGCGCCAGATGATGGAGGTGTGAGGGATACTGAGGATCACTGATGGTTATGGAGGGATATGACAAGGAGATGATGGAGGATGTCCAGGTGTCACAGGGACCACCATTCATGGGTAGTTCTGAGTGGTCATACACATACACATGGGAATTCCAGAGCCAAGGGCAGTGACGAGGACACTTCCATTTGTGTTCCAGGATTGGCTGACATCCATGTAGAGGTTGATCCAGTAGTACACCTTGGATACATGATGATGCAGGAGGATATAGGAGCTTGCATGACTATACAGGGGCATATGACGATGAGAGATAGTTCACAAAAGCATGCAGAGGTGTACAGTGGGATTCAAGGGGACACATTGGATTGCAAGGAGGAGACATACTTAGTGGAGCATGAAGATTCCTCTCCCTTGTAGCAATATATAGATATGGGAGATCACCTTCACAGTAGCAGCAGTTGTATGAGTGATGATGGAGGGAGAGTGATTGACCAGCAGTCTGTGGAGCTACCTACTGTTGTACCCGATGGTTGGAGTTTAGTGGTGAGTGCAGGCGATTACTCACCATGGGTGACGGGGGACGAGCTTTTGGTCAAGACCTTGGGATTGACCAAAGCATATGATACTTCCCAGTCATACAGACAGTTGCAGTTATTTCTATTAGCCTTTCTCGATACTTTCATCATTGACAACAACACAGGGGGAGATAGACAATGGCAAGGGACTTGGAGAGTTGGTAGGCAAAGGCCACATGACAGGAGTGACTTTATTACATACGACAGGATAGGGGAGGATCATCAGAGACATACAATTGAGGCCTTGGGCGTGATGGAAAGTATCTTCGGTCGTGGGACGGAGGATATCTCAGCGGTTGATACAGATTCAGATTTCCATTGGGATGAGGATGGAGAGCTTCCGACAGTTATCAGTATGGCACATCAACGGTTAGTGTGGATTGGAAGTGATGAACTTCCAAATTTGCCATGGGATCCGGGAATCCATTTGGTCGGTAGTTTGCTTCATCTTATGATGATCAGGGTTACGCCAGCGAGCAACATACTTCACTCTTGGATTATTTTGAGAGGGCTTGTTGGGATTCGTTCTATGTGGTGAAACAGGTTCTCCCTGTTGATACTCGTGATCAAGTATGGCGATGGATTGGCAGATTTTGATTCCACAGGGATACCTTTACAGGTTCATCTTCTTGATAGCAGGCCCAATCATCACAGGTATTTTAGCATGAGGATCTAGGAGTGGGGGATCCAGTATGTATACATTGGGCAGACAGTCATGATCAAAGTGGTGCAGCGTTAGCGTGATGGTCCCTTTCAGAGATTAGCATGGGACCCTGGGATTACAGGGTTGGGCATTTCATTGACTGAAGGAGGCGAGTGGATCTTTACAGGGGAAAATCACTTTGATTTTCCATTGAGCTTCAGTTTTGGGGGGAGCATGTCACTTGTTGGTAATTCGTTGAGGTCTTGTAGTACCTCACTGTGGCAGCAGCACGTTCAGTCGGAGGAGGCCATGTGGAGCTTGGTATGGTCTTGGAGGTCAGACTCATTTCTGGTGGAGACCAAGTGTTATCTTCAGGAGACTCATGGTAGTGATATCTTATAGAGTTATACCTCACAGGGCATTGTAGTTTGCATCTTGATATGGGATCCAGGTATTGGAGTGCTTGGTATTCCAGAGTCTATTGGAGTTGAGATCAAAGTGGAGCGGTTGCTTGAGGAGTTGACTGAGGATCTATTGCGCATGATCATTCTACTCATCAAAAGCATTTGGGTGTCATACGTGGTGAGCACTTGGAGGGGATATGTCTTGAGCGAAGCTTACTACAGGTCACACAGGTAGATATGGGATCCTGGTATCATATACAGATTGATTCATTTATTGCTTGAGGAAAAGCAATATTCTAGCAGGGAGGACTGTAATGTCCCCATTTTTGGACATTATTATGTTACAGAGTGTTATGCCTACCAGAGTAGCCAGATGGGGGTGACAGCGAGTCCAAGAGTTATTGAGGGGTTTTATTGGACCCGACTTGCATCGTTCATCATATTTCATCATCAGGATCCATTCCACACATCTTGGGTTTGGTTTCGTTGCATTCTGACGATTTCCATAATTTTGAGTTATTACAGGTCATATTTTAATTAATTTCACTAAGAAGGTCATTTTGGGCATAATACTTGGAGAAACCTCTTAGTGTAATAGCTCATTGGAATCGAGAGGAAGAGCACAACAGGAATAGATGATGAGAAGTGACTTTCAGTGGCCGGAGAAGCCATAGGGACGAATAAATCACTTTTTAGAGGGAAAAAGGCTAATTAATTAATAAAGTGATTTAATTAAGGAATAATAAAAATATAGTAAAAGTCACTTGGAGAGAAAAAGTGAACAGGGGGGATAAAAGAGAGATAGAGGCCTCTATTCTCTCATTATGTTGTTTATCATTTTGATGTCTGGTTTCTTGCTAGAGAGCCCATGATACTTGGGGGTTTTGAGGGTTTTGACTGAACAAACCCTAGAGAGCAGCTCGGTGGTGAAAGATCCCACCTTTCCTGATCCAAGCTTGGCCAAGGAGGTGAAAGATTCCTCCCTCGCCATTCTACATCAGTTCTATTTAGATTCAGAGGTAGTTTGAAGAAGCAGGGCGCACTTGTGGGGGTTTCCAGCAGGAGGAGCGCTTCACTTGAGGAAGGAAGTTTCATTTTGCTTTGAGGAAGTCAGATCTACTGCAAAACTTTTTCCAGAAGTCATCTCTATCACTATAGCGCCCTTTTGCAGCAGTTGTTGAAGAATTTCTCTTGCAGATTTATTTATTTTGGTCTTGGGCAAATTTCTGAAGAGGGGCGCAACTTTCACTGAGGAGGCATTGAGTTGGGAGGTTGTATTTGAGGGATTGACCCCAATTTTGCTTTATATGTCATCGCCAGGCCCCGATCTACATAGTGGAAGTGGTTTCATGGTATTCAGAGGTCTTTTGCAAGGAGGCCGAATTCTAGAGCATTTTCCAGCCAGCTAGAGGACGCATCAGCACCAGATCTAGTCTCTAAAGGGTGCACTAGCATCAGATCTGAGGGTATTAGCTAGCAAGGGTAAAACAAGGGAGATGCCAAACGTTTTATGGAGTCATGCCATCATTGGGAGGTCGAATCCACAAAGTAATAGCTGCAGATTTGGCATAGAGATTACAGCAGGACGTATGCACAGTTAAGGGCGATTTCTTTATCATTGGAAGCCATGATTTCAGTGCAATCTTCACCAGTGGACAGCCAGTTTATGGGAACTCTTAGTGGTTGATTATTGGTGCCTATATTCATCCATTCGAGTTATATCAGCCATTGAAACTGCAACTCAGTGTAAACAATCCTGGGTTTTACCTGGGCATTTATCCTCCTATAATACAAATAAGTCAAGGCATTTGAG
Organism: Picea engelmannii; assembly: GCA_009831015.1. Lineage (NCBI taxonomy): Eukaryota > Viridiplantae > Streptophyta > Pinopsida > Pinales > Pinaceae > Picea > Picea engelmannii. Next base: position 119,871 of record ML802211.1, on the reverse strand, counting down.
AGGTATTTCTGTTGTTAATTCTTAGCACTCGTTCCTTGTGATTTTCCTTTGTATTATATGCTGTTCAAACATTAAAATACATCAGTATTATAGTCAAAATACAAGCTACAGCAGTCTGCTTGCAATATGTTTGACAAAATGCTTCAATGGGATACTCTGCCAATAAATATACCAGCACTTACTTAAACATAACAGCAGACTCTTCGGGAGTTATAAGGAGTGAGAAACACATTCAATTGACGCACCAAACATATCCAAACCATTCAGAAACCTCACTTAAGTTGGTGCAGCGAATGAGAAGCTATTGGTTGAGAGCACTTGGTCAAACAGTTGATGAAATTCCCCTAAGAAATTAAGCTGATTTATAGCTAAGATTCTATTGAGAATATTACAAATACCCAACTCAATATAAGGTTGATCATGACCAAAAATGAAGATTACACCCCTATTTTCAACATCCCCCCTTAGGCACAGACAAAAGCCAATACACCACAAGATTCACATCCCCCTTAATGCTTAGCAAGGGCCATAGAGAGAAGATATTGCATAGCATGCCCCCTTAATGGAAAATCTCCCACACCAATATGATTCCACAAGCTGGTGAAGGTGACCTCTGCCAAAGGAAGAAGAGACATCTGCAAGATGGGATCCAAACAAGTGATCAATAAGGTCCTCATCATCAACATTTGCCTGCTAGTCATTGTAGGAGCCCTAGAAACACTCATAGGATCAATAGGAGGACCAAAATCATAATGTGAAGGGGAGAGATCCATTGAAACATGCTAAGAATCATCTACAAGAAGAAATAGAAAAGATCATGGTAGACTATGAGTATGAACTACATCAAAGTAACCGGAGTCAACCACATTAAAACCATCATCTATGTCCTTTATAACCCATAGATATAGCCAAAAATTTACCCTTTTTTGTTGGCGTGAGTGATGTAGTGAATAAAAAGAAGATCCAGTCCAACTCTTCGAATGTGAAGGACATCTCCATACTTGGTGGTATCAATGATGACATCACCACATTCTGAAACCGGTAAGGCCCAATAATGTAGAGTGCACAACCAAATGTACATTGTAAGTTGAGTCTAACAAGTTCAGCAACAACGTGAAGAAGAAGCCTTGATAAAGTATTCAAAAGTTTGCCTTGATAGACCCAAGACAAGACAGGTACCAACTTCTTCCGAAACAAATCTGAAATGTACTTCTTTTTGTTTGCTATAAAACAAAGGAAGGAAGAGTGTGTTGGCTTTTAAATCCTAGGAAACCCTAAAAAGAGATGATCCAAAAACCTTAGTTCTACAATCGCAAAAAATCTTTAAGCTATGCCACTAGCCAAAAATCTTCATATCAATTGTTGAAGCGAGCCCTTGAAGGAGGGTTTAAACCCTAGGAAACCCTAGAAAGAGATGATCAAAAAACCCTAGTTCCACGGCTGTTTGACAATGCCACTAGCCAAAAATCTTTGGATCAACTACTGAATTGAGTAAGTGAGGTTCACACTCGCTCCGACACATGTTGAAATTCACAAGAGAGTGACAAAATAGAATGGAACCAACACAAACCCTAATTCTGCAATAAAAAGAAAATAAAACAGCACTAGGGAAACCCAACTCTTGAAGAAAAATCAGCCAAGAGGAACACAACCCTAGAGAGATAAAGACACCAAGTACAAGTGCGCTAAAAAAGAAAGAAACTCATAAACAAAGAAGAGTGCAACACTTGAGGGTGGCCTCAGACAAATCACTTCTATAAAAGATGAACAAGAATCACTTGAAATAAATTACAAATGAGAGTGGACACATTAATACCCAACTAAAGAGGTAGGGCACTTTCCCCAATAGGGGTTATGATCCTACATGTACAAGGTCAGCCTTAACCAAACCTAAAAGTATAATTAATGATACAATATAAGGTCCACCATGGCCGAAAGTGAAGATTACACCATTTTCAACGATGACAAATAGCATAAAGGAAGCATCGATTCAAGTGGTGGATGAGACATTGGAGACAAAGGGGAAATCTTGTTCCCCCCCCCCCCATTTTGACAGTGATACAGTCAAGTAGTCAGTTTTGGGTAGAAAGGATAATCAATGGGCTTCAGCCTTTTGATTTAAAAACAATCATGTATATAGGTAAATCAGGGGTTTTCTGCTCTTAAATAGACTTTAGCACCTCTGGATATGGCCGACATGCACATGATGTGCTTGTAACTTTCTGTAATGTAAATAATTTTGTTTATGTTAGAAAAGAAAAGAAAAAATGCAAATGCTTGAAATTAGCCCAAGTAAATATTCCTTGATTGAGCATAAACCCTTTGTATAGAGGGCACTACGAAGGCCCTCATTAAAAAATTATCTTTCTATCATAAGCTTCCACTATACTAAAACTGATTTTTCTGTTAGAAAAAGTTCGTCTACCTTCGTTGTGAAGCTCCAACTCTCACATAGATTACTTCAAGAAAGTGCAACATTGACACAGAGATCAGAGAAACGAAGACAAGTTAGAAGACTGCATATGAACCTGCTACACTGTCAGATGCAATAGGCTAGACATTAAAGAAAAACTTCTAACATTTGGCAGAGAAACTAGACCATATGAACACTTTCTTTCCCTTTTCCATAACTTCATCTGCATGCAATTCTCTTATACTATAATTTGCCAATGTTGATTCTGATAGTTTTTGGATCTAGTGCTTTATTCAAGAGAAATGTGTAAGTTATTATGATTCTCCTATCTCCAACAAATCCCATTTCTCTGCCTGCCGGTATAAATTGTTCATATGCAGCAATTTAGGTTTTCTTCAGTAGCTATATGAAGGGAATTTATTTTCCACGGGTTATAAGATACAAGAAATATTGAATTGCCAGTATACAAAACCAAATCAACCCAAACTTAGAACCACTGTTGGCCCTAGACAAAGCTTCAGCTGGAAGAAGAGGATCAATGTTAACAAGATAAGAGCCAGTGCAGAAAACAGGATGTTGAACCTCACCTGAGACGTCAGTACAAACTTCAAAGCTATTTTACCAGAAACACGAAATGGGTACAGAACCAGAAACAAAATTCTCAGGTTTCGTACATGTAATATTTCAAGGTTTCTTGGCGGATTTTTTAATATATATGTGAAAATAACAAGTCAATAAAAAGTCTTCCAACATTGACCCACAACTAATAACTCGACCTTTTTCATGCTCTTCGTTGCTTAACATGGCACCCATGTCTATTCCCTCTACCATGGAAAGAAGAGTGCTCACAAGGTTTTAACACTTTGTTTTCTTCTATGATATGTTTTCTTATGATATGTTATCCAAGAAAGTGGATAACCAAAAATCACAACAGAGCAGAGGAGAAAATAGAAAAAAATAAAAACAACAAAGAAAATTGAATGCAAATGGATGAAATGTGGTGATAGTTAGATGCTCTCTTCAAGTCTCCAACATTGAAGCTCCACTCTTCAAAGATGTCCTCCAGGATCCAAGAGCCCGATATTGGTATACAACCTCTCAAGCCTCGACTTTCAAACAATACAATGTAGTGACCACTAACTGTCACAGTCACATAGGAATTTGCAAATTCTCTCAAACTTCAGTAGCGGGGCTGGTAGAGACCAATCTCTTGTATTCTTACACAAAATGTGTGATAACAATGATATTTTCATGGCTTTATTAAAACTATTTTAGCATGTAGATTTAGGGTTACAAACTTTCAGTAGCGTTTTTCTTTTTTTCTAATTTCTTTTTTTTTCATTTATATTCTTGATTCTCTGGAGGTGGCCTACTTTTCTTAAGAAACACCAATTGTTTCTTGAATAAACGGTCAAGTTTCACCAGTAATGGAGAGGGTTTCTCAAGCAACAGGTTACTCATCAAGAAACCAAAAACAGATTCTAGAAACAAAGTTTTTTACAGGGTTTCACCAAATACAGTGCCTCAACTTCAAGTTTCTGGTAACATATGTACAAAGTATGTCGCAAAATGCAGTAAAAATGAAGGCAGGTTCACTCCACCCTCTCTACAAGGATGGCAAGTATAAGATATAGTTGATAACTATAAGGGACATTGAGGAAACAAGAACTAACTCGCATAACCTCCACTACCAAAAGACACAATGGACTACACCAAGAAATCCATAAAATGCAAGGATACTGAACAATGTGGAATAAATTTTGTTACAATGCATGACATTTATCAATATCCATGCCAAATACAAGAAGTGATGACATTCATACATCAGAAGGCCAGCAGAGGTGGACTGATGAGCTTTTATAATTCATCCTCTCCCAAACAGCTTTGTTGGAACTTCTAAGGGAGGGTGAGTTGGAGAACACCCCAAGTGACCAGAACTGCTACAAACAAAATCAATCATAAAAGGCTGGACCATGACGATAGAAAACACATAGGCAGACCGTGCAGACATTCCATGCCACAGTGTAAACTTGGTTGTCTGATAAGCATGGAGTTAAGTTTGAGCCCTGAACTTCCCCACTCTAAATCAAAATCATATATTGAAAATTTGCAGAAACTATTGCTGCAATGCATGACATTTATCAACATCCATGCTAAGTACAAGAAGTGACAACATTCATACATCACAAGGCAAGCAAAGATGGACTAATGGGCTTTTATAATTCACCCTCTCCTGAGCAGCTTTGTTGGAATTCCTAGGGGAGGGTGATTTAGAGAGCGCTCTAACTCTAAGTGATTGAGACTACTACAAGCCAAATTACTAGTAGAAGGCTGGACCATCATGAACAAAAATGCATAAGCTGACAATGAAGACCTTCCATGCCACAGCAAAAACTTGGTTGTTTAATAAGCATGGAGTTAGGTTTGAGCCGTGAGCTTCTGGACCATGATAACAGAAAATGCATAAGCAAATTGTAATGTCCCCACTTTGGGACATCATTATATTACAAAGTGTTATGATGACCAGAGTGGCCAGATGGAGGTTGTAGCGAGTACAGGGGCTATTGAGGGGTACTTTGGGGCCCGGCTTGCATCGCTCATCTTATTTCATCATTATGATCCATTTCGCACAGCTTGGCTTTGGTTTTGTTGCATTCCGATGATTTCCATGATTTTGAGTTATTTTGGGCTATATGTCAATTAAATTCACTAAGGAGGTCATATTGGGCATAATAATACTTGGAGGAACCTCTTAGTGTAATAGCTCATTGCAATCGGGAGGAATAGCACTACAGGATAGGATGATGAGAAGTGACTTTCAGTGGCCAGGGAAGCCACAAGGAGGGATAAACTACTTTTTAGAG
>ML802211.1:13257-77657 GCA_009831015.1 Picea engelmannii | reverse complement strand
TTCATCCTTAACCTAGATTATTGAAAAATCAACATTGTATTAGAGCATAGGTCTTGAATAACCCATTGCACAAGCATCTATTAGTCTCCTCTCTTTTTTGCAGAACTGTACGACCCTCCTAGGGTTTCCAGAAAATCCGTACAGGCTTCCTTTATGAGATGTTTCATCCCTTAAACACTTGAACATTGGGGATAATTTTGGCATAGGAGAGTACGGCCTCTGCTAGCGCATCTCTAGAGACTCTCAGAGTGACATTTCAAGCATTTTGAAATTTTGGCCCTAGGGTTTCTAGGGTTTCACCAATTTCTGCAGAAATTTCAGAATTAGGGTTTCTGTAAACTCATTGAAGGAGCTCTTCAGCTCACCAGTGTTCTCCTATCTTTCAAAGGCTTATTGTTGGCAGTCATAAGTCCAATAAAACCTAAAAGTGCTAGTCTAGCCTAGTTGACAAAGGGTTGTGAATAATCTAAAATTATGATGAACAAAAACTATGATGGAAATAAGATTGATGAATCAAGCAACTTCAAAAGACAAGACTTTAGAGGAAGACTTATTGTGGGTAATACAAAAAGGGTTTACCAGAGACAACTATAAATGAATGGAAGGAAGATGATGTCAGGACAAAGAAGCCAATCACCTACTCAAGCCCTTACATTGAAGAGCCAACTTCAAAATAACAAAGATGACAAAAGGTGACACTGTGACTATCTTCTTCATAAAGATCTCAGAGGGTAGAGATCAACCAAGAGCCATTGGAGAAATCATATCAGCATCCTCAGGTATGCACTTGTATATATTATTTGTATCATTATCATGAGGCAAATTGCAGGAGGAAGGAACCTTTGTTGAAGTCATGGATCCAGAGGGATCTTAGTGCATTCAGAGGAACAACACACTCAAAGTAAAGACTCCAGGTTTGATTGTTGTAATTTTCATTCCTCTAACCTATATTTCTATAAGTTTGCTACATTACAAGTAGGTGTTGTCACTGTGACACCATTCCTTAAATTGTTTTGATTCTAGATATGTACTCATTATTCTCCTTTAGGATATATTATTGTGTTGGTTCTTTTTGTTTTCTTGTTCCAGATAGGTTAACAAGAAAAGGAAGATGTTTATCCTTCAAAGTGAGCCACTTGACTCAGAAGGAGTCAAAACTGTTTGAGAAAGAGGAAGAATAGAACCACCATTGAGGAAACCAATGCAATAATGCATGATCAGAATCCTTCTATGATTCTATGGGAAGAAGCATGCATGACACAGTGTATGTTCAGAACAAGAGCCTTCACTAGACTTTGAAAAAACACAACTCCCAAAGAAGCCTCCACCAGAGTGAAGCCTGAGATTGAACACTTTAGGATATTTGGGTGCCCAATGTATTTTCATGTACCCAAAGAGAAGAAGTCCAAGCTAGATCCTTTAGAAATAAAGGATACGATGAATCTTCAAAAACATTCTAGATCGACATCCCTAGTTAGAGACAGATTGAGATAAGCAAAAATGTTGTCCTTGAAGAAGAGATAGTCTTTCAATAACCCAGAGAATCTCATATTGAGATTGACAGTGAGACAACACCTTCTCCCCCTTCAAAATCCTAGAGGGAGATAAACATTATTCCAATTGATCCATTTTCTATAGTTGATATGTTCAGAGATATTGCAGTAGGGCATAAAAGGCCTACCTAGACTCACTCTGCAAGAGGCAGAGAAACATACAAGCCTCTCAAGGCACATCCCAAGAAAGCGAAAGATATTTTCAAGCTATCCTTTAGTCATGAGCCACTTCATTGATGTTGAGCCTCCTTTTCTTAGAGAAGCAACAAGATAACAGGTATGGAAAGATGCCATAACATAATAATACCAATATATCTTAAAGAATGATGTATACGATATTATTCAGGGACTAGAAGGGAAGTCTATCGTAACTTCCAAGTGGATCTATAAGATCAAGCATCCAACTGATGGAAGTGTTGAGAAATACAAAACAAGATCTGTAGCTGGAGGTTTCTCATAAACATAGGGAGTTGTCTATGATGAGACACTTGATCCAGTGAACCCGATACACTTCCATCCATGAGTTGGAAACTATATCAGATAGATAGATTCTTGATGAGTTTGTATTTCAGCAAGAGTGTTGTTAATCCAAACCTATATCATTACAGTGTTGGTAATGAGAGCATGATTCTAATGACTTATTCAAAAAGCGTTGTTGTTGGATACAAGTAATCCTTGACTTCTGAATTCGAGATGAAGAATCTGAGTATGATGCACTACTTCTTGGGACAAGAAGTATGACAAAGGATCGATAAGATTTTCCCGAGTCAAGGAAAATATGCAGTGAAAATATTAAAGAAGTTTAGTATGACAGAATGCAAAATCCACCGTGATGGATTTAAAAGAAGAAGATTGTTGATGGTTTAGATGAGACTGATCCACAACTGATTGGATCACTAATGTATCCGGTTAACACCAAACTTGATTCATGCCATGCAGTGAATGTGCCTGGTCATTTCATGAGTCAGCCGAGACAGACTCACTAGACAACAACAAAACATGTATTGAGATATATATGAGGCACAATTGGATATGGCTTGAGATATGCCTCCAGTATGAACTTGAGTTTGCAGGATATGCCGATTCAGATTGAGCAGAAAGTACAGTGAACTGGAAAAGCACATTCGTTTGATGTTCTATCATGGAGTTTTCCATGGTTTCCTAATGTAGTAGGAAACAAAACTCTGTATCCTTGAGTACCTCAGCGACAACGTATATAGCATCGAGTGTGCGAAGCAATGTGGATTCACAAGATTATGACATATTTAATTGACCATGAGATGGATCCTATGATGATAACCAAGAGTCGTGAGAAAAGCTCCTTGAGAACCCAGTGTTTCATGATGGATCGAAATACGATGAGATGAAATATCCTTATATCAGAGATATGATGTAGAGGAAAATTGTACACATGCAGTACCTTCCTACACATGAGCAGATTGCAGATATATTCACCAAAATAACTTCATGAAGAATGGCTCCCTAATTGAGAGGGAGTGTAGATAACTCCAGCCAAGACAAAATTCAAAATACATCTGTGTGAGACTTGGCATAATAAAGAATGCCTCCCTAGTTGAGAGGAAGTGTTGATGAATGCAACTATGTGAGACATTCTCTAGATTACAAACCCGTGAGGTGTGGATCATTGCAGTTATGTGAGTCTTTCTCTCAGCTTACAAACCTGAGAGAAAGCCCCTAAGAAGGGTATCTGGTTCATGCCTGAGATAGATCTAGGAACGTAGAGATGACCTCCTCCATTTAGAGAGTTGAGAAGAACTCTAGATGATTATCCAGTGGGAAAGGCGATCTATTGAGTTAGACATGCCTATGACTGAGCACAAGGTGAACGTGTGAAATCCCAAAGTGTTGGGTGCATCGTCATGTGAACATAAATGAAGATGATGCATTAGCCTCCTCTGAGCAGTAGAGTTGACGAGAAGACTCCAGATGATTCTCCTGTGTGAGGCAGTGGGAATGAAGATCTGTAGAGTGGACGCGCCTGTGGATGAGCACATGTGAATGTGTGAAGATCTAGTTCTTCTGTATAATGCAGTGAACTAGAGATATGACATCCCTATGGATTTTCCCCTAATGGATGAGCACTAGTGGGTGTATCCGATCCTTTACTATATATTGTTCAAGAGTTAGACCTTCCTGTAACCCTAATTGTTATGTAAAGGGTATAGGTCGACCCCACATTAATATGATTAATAATAAATGTAAAAGACAATTAATCTGGTTAATAATAATAATAATAATAATAATGTGACTTAGAGAGGCCGACCCTATTGAGCCAATAGACACTTCAGTTGACATGTTTAGGTTAGTATAAGTAAAAGTAAAATCCCCATTGTGGAAATACATCTTTCTTGTGAGTTTGGAAATTTCAGCAAGTACATCTACTTGGGAAAAGGTGTGCACCTCTCTTGGGTGCTAGTCTTCTAGGGTTTGAGGACCCTCTTGTGTGCTAGGTCTTTCTTGGTGGTGAAGGTCTTTCTCTTGAAGAATATAGCAAAGGATTTGGTTGGGTTTTCTTCCCTTGTTGACAAGGGTTTCCCAGAATACTTCTTGTGTTCTTGTGCATGGTGTTTCTTCTCATGATCTTGGTTGTTGTAACATTATTGTCTATGATTAAGTTAAATGATAAAATGGAATGAACTTCGTGCTTAACCTAGCTTATTGAAAAATCAACACTATCATCTCATAAGGCATGAAGGAGTTGTAAGTGTCATTCACGAGGATTTTCACTAATTATCTTCTTTATATATATATATTTTTATCAAATTTTTATTGGTAGATTCAAAAAGACCATTTCCTTACAAATAATAAGGTAAAGAATTTTCCAAGTTGATGTTATAGATTTGACACTATCACAAAACTTCACTAGTAATAAGGGCCCTACCATTATCACTAGTTATTTCCCTTAGCAAACCAAACCAAACCAAAACAATAATTTCAATCCAATCGTTTACTTATTATGCTTTCACATTTTTAGAGGGATAACTTCAGCGCACCTTGTAAAATAATCTATGGAAATTAGAATGAATATGTGACTCACTGAGGATGGGGGAGTTATTAGCCCGATTACATCAAAACCCAACTTAGTGAAAGGGAAATCAATAGTTCTAGTGTCTAAATGCATTGTGAAACATGATTGGCCAATAAAAACCACAATGAATGGTTGAAACATAAATGCATTGTGAAACATGATTGGCCAATAAAAACCACAATGAATGGTTTTGTAAGATGCGGCTTTTGAAGATAAATGTCCATCAACATGGAATTGGAGGGGAGCTCCCGAATGGAATTGTTCTAAAATATGTGTGGATATGTTATGTCCAACACATTGAAGGAGCATGTTGTTACGTGTCTCTGAAAAAGACAGTATTTCAACAACCCATATTAGACAACATATATCATTTGTTTCCTCCTTTAGTTTGTTTGATATTGGGGTAACATTTATACAAATTCTACAGATAGTAAATGATGTCGATGTAGCATGGATGATAAACAACATCATAATTCAGGTCATAACATTTGAAATCAGACAAAGTAAATAAATAAAACTCATCTTCCAATCCATCATATTGATTATCTTCGATATTTTTCTAACTTAAGGGCCAAATCCTTGCCATGAATAGTATTAACAGTGGAGCGTTCAAGCTCATATTCTTATATCTTTACTAACTAGTTAGACATATTGATGTGGATATAGGTTTGAGATAGTAAATTCATTTAACTGAGAGGGGAACTTTAACAACTTACATTTCCAAGTATGTAATTTTTAAACTTGGACAAATTGGTGATAAGTACAAAACATGTTTTTCTAAAATTGAAAATTGCATTTCATTTTCACCTAGATTTTGATTCATGAATACAACAAGTTGTTCAATATTTTAAAAATCAAGCTGCACCAAGATGGTTGAAATAGCCTCTCTAATGACATTGGTATAAATTTAAAAATCTCTAAAAATTTGAGTTTTTCTAATGTAAGATCTGAAGTGATTGCATCTTTAATGGAATGCAAGATGTTTTACACTTCCCTACCTTATTGAAAATCAAAATCCTACCTCAATAATTTATGGGTAGGTTTTATGATTTATGTGAAATTAGGGACAAATGCACATGGAGAATTAATCTTTCCCATAAAACATTAACTGGTCTTTTTAGAAGTAAGAGGTGGTAGTTTCTAAATGGTAGAAATTCTTTCAAGGCCAATTCTCACACAATTTTCAAAACTATTTTTTCCTATAACTTTTCCCTCAATAACACCAAAGGTGGTCTTGTTAGGATTTAGAGATACGTCAAACTTCCTACAACATAAAAAGATTTGTTTTAAATGCTCAAAATGATCATTGCACCTTTTTAAATTAATAGTGTTGTCCCTCGAGTTGTTCCCTGCCTCTCATAAAGGGGCCAAATGCCAGGGCATAATGTGGAGGATTCACCTTCATATGCCACTATAGGATTTGAGCCAATTCTCAGGCTAGAGGGGGAGGTACCCTCAATATTTCATAAGACACGAGTCCTTTTCTATCACTCAAGGATGACCTATTTAATAAATGGAGGTCAAATTGGTTTTATAATAGAGTAAATGGTGCGTGAATTCAATCTTTGTTGTGTATTTCAAACATGAATAAGGTGTTTGGTTTTAGTCTAGAGGAAATTAAAAGGGGGGAAAACAAGCAGTGAGGTTTGTTTTCATCCATACCAACCATATTCTAAACCATGAGCATCAAGATCTAGTTAAGTTAGGAAAACAACTCAGAGAAAACAAATATGGGCACAAGAGGAGGCTAAACTACTTTCCTAACACATATTTATCATAAAGAAAACTAATGGGAAAGGAAAGCATAAATATGTTAGATCAAGCAACATTACATAAGACATGAAATAAAGAAGAGAAACACAACATAACTTGTTTGAAATAATTATTCAGAAGTGGCTACAACCTTGGTCAACAATTCATTCAACAAACAATAATTTCAGTGTTGGGAACTATAGAAGTCTCAAATATGAAACAACCATTATATTAGTAAAAAAATACACCAGGGGTTGGGATTACAAAGAACACTATCCTAGGATTCATTGTTCTCATCTACAAAGCATGCTACTCATAGAATACTTACAAACATAATGAGAATTAAGGAGCTAAGAAGTGGAAGAAGAGAAATCCAATTTCTGCTACAAAACTACGATGCTTTAGGCAAATATTTGATTTCCAACAACTTCAGTCTCTATTTCACCCTCTTCAACTGCAAAAAAAATAATCTCTCAAAATGAATAACCTCCAGTGTAAGAGCATAAAGTCTTTTCATTTATATGATGTCGGGGAGAACACACGTGCCTGATATTTGGTTCTGAAGGCACCTTGAGCCCACTAATTTTTATTAGTCCTTTAATTTTGTGGGTTGTATTAACTGAATTTCCATGGGGGGGGTGCAAACTTTACTTTCTGAATGATTACATTGCCTACATGGAAATCCCCGTCTAGGTGTCTTTCTCTCATAGGGATACCTGAACCTCTAGGGTGCATATGTTCATTTTCCCATGTATTGAAATTGGGTAGGAGAAACAGTCTGAACAATGAACAAGGGGCCTAATGGATGCATTGGGCCCAATATGGAAATCGACCATGATGAATGTTCAAACACTACACAAGGGAATCAATGAAATCATTGGGCTYGATCTATAAATTGGCCACACCAAAATCTTAGAAAGTGGGCAAGGGGATTGATGGGAGCTGGGCCTAATATGGAAATAAGCCATTTTGAACACCTTGCAAAATTAACAAGGACCCTCATGAATATTCTTGGCTAACATCGAGATKCTTGTCCTTTTGGAGATTTTGGTTTGCATTTCTTCCTCCCATAACACCACCTATCTCTCTTGAACTCCACATGGAAAACAATGATGTTTTCCATGGAGATTGCTATCCATGTGTCTTCTTCTTATCATGCCACCTAKCCCTTTGTTATACAACCATTCAATTTTCCTTTGAAGTTAAAGCGTTTGAATATTGTTCGAATTATGAAATCGGTACAAGCAAACACTCAGGAAGTGAGAAAGGATATTGATGGAATCATCATACCTTACCTGGAAATTGACTATATTGAATACTTAGGGACTGAGAAAGGGTATCAATGGGGGCATCAAGCCTGATCTAAAAATTTGTTGTTGCAAACTCCTCTAAAAATGAGTAAGGACCTCTTGACGTGTCGAAACGACCTGTTCAATTAGATGAGGGAAAGCACATGATGGAAGGTCCCAATTAGACCTAATATCATTTGGGATAACGTTTCTGACCAGATTTTGGCATGGTTACCAATCTAACTAATATACTCACTAAATATGAATCTGAGAACCAAAAGTTCTTAGATGAATTAAAATGAAAATCATAACTTACTAATTCTAAGCTAAGATGCATGATTACAGTTCTAATATGCAGTTTCTATTATATTATATACTATCCTATCCCGATCAGGAGCAAACTAAAAAGGATTAGTACAATGATATATTTGTATTACTTGTGCAGAAGAAATTCATAATACAAGTAACATGAATGTTTAACAACATAACCAATTAGAATTAAGTAATTGATTAATTAATTGTATCACACCGTCGTTGTACTCAATTTGAACATCATGGTAATTGTAAACATGAGAACATTAATTCATAAATAATTCATAAACCAACATCCACATACTACATGAATAAAACATGTATAAATTGAATAGTCACATTCATACACATTAACACCACAATCTTCAAAAATGTCTTCAGGTTCAAATTCACATGTAGTAAAAATATTGTCCTGCTACATTCGGAAACCAAAAGCCCTTTCTTATGGGAAATCCTCCCTTTTTATAATGAGGAGTCATTATTTACATGATAATCTTGCAATTGTGAATCCAGGGCCATTTTACAAAATGAATTTTCATATTCCAAATCAGAAAACAAGATAATGATAGCAAAGAAAGGAGACATATGGGTACAATTATGGAGTTTTATTATCATGAGTTGCTTTGTCCCTGCATCTGATTTTGATATTCCTCCCAGAGGGAATAATCTTTCATGATGTCCTCGATCTTGCATGATTGCAATTTCTCCACAATTAATTCTCCACTGCAAACTTTAGTGGACACTTCTTGATGTAACTCCTTTGTTGTGCTTTTAACAAAGTGTTGAATTTTACTGGTGAGTCAGGTAAGTATTAACAGGTGTTTCTCCAAAGATTCTCTTTCAACCTGATTTAAACTTTGTATGCTTACTTGGCTGATTTCTTTGCATTCTTCCACCTCAACAATTCTTGTGGTGGCAGGTGTTTCTTCATAAATAGGGAGCATTGGTTGAATTATGATTTCTTCTATGAGATCGCTTGAGCTATTCCATAGCCTTATGTAGGTGCTAGTTGTTTCCTTTTGAGTGACCTGTACTTTCTTAAAAATGGGTTTAAAAGTGTCAAAGAATATCTGACATCAGAGTATTTCTCTATTAGAATATACTGGCAGTGTAGTGGGGGGAGTTTCACACATATCTTACCAACCGAGCATCTTCTCTAAAGCCTCATGGGCTTCCTGATAAATTCCTTGAATTTCTACCAGTTTAGCTTGTAGTCTGAGTTGTTCTTCTTGACCAGTTTGTATGTTACCGAGAAGATTGGGGAATTATTTCTACTCTGTTGCAAACCTCTCGTTTAGCTCTAATGCCTGGGTTTTGATAGTCTCTGCAACAAGTGTAGATGTCTTGTTCTCTTCCAAGGTTATTTTGAGCTTCTGTCTTTCTGCTTCCAATTATCTGTTATGGGTGTCTCATTTTTGAATTATGTATTCATCTTATCTCTCTGTGCTTGTAGGGCTCTATTCAAATTTATTGTATTGGGAGTGTTAGCTACTCTTGCAACATTCTCGAACTTTGAAGTAAGCCTATATTTCACATCTTTTAACTCTGCCTCCAACTTTGTAACCTTGGTTCTGGCAGTGTTTAGGGCACTCGTTACTTCAAGGATGGATGAGGCATTTAGTATTGCAAAAGTGTGGAGTGTAGAGGTTGCCTGAACAACATTTTCTTTAGCATTGGGCCCTACTTTCGATTCCACTACTCTCCCTGCAGACAAATTGGATCTGGTGTCTTCTCCTCTTTTCCTTTTATTCGATCTCTTCTCAATAGTCCTCGTTTTATTGTCATAATAGTAGTCTCTAATGGCCACCACAGTGCCCTAAAAATTCAAGGCTTGAGAAGTAAAAGAAGAATCCCCTGGAATAGTATTGAGATGATTCTAGTCTTTGGGTGGCATGTTCACAATACCCAGAATGGGTGTTGATGGAGTGCTTGGGGTCTAACTCAAATCCTGCAACTCATGTTGTTTCAACAAATCATTTGCCCTTTTCTTAGCCTCAGATTCTTCAACTTCCTGTATATCTTTGGCTTCATCGACGAATCTCTTGGCTTCTGCCTCATCGACCAATTTCTTTGCCTTGGCTTATTTTTCTTTCTTCCTTTGAAGTGCAGCCTATTCTGCCTTAAGTTCATTTTATTTTCTGATTCTTTCCTCTTCGGCTTGCCTTCTTTGATATTCCTCTTCATCCTGGAGTCTCTTATGTTCTAACTTTTCCTCTTTTCTAGCTTTTTCTTGCTTTTTAATGTTGTTGTTGACTTCTTCCTGTTGGAACAATTTCTGGGATTGGTCAATTGTCACTCTCTTCATTTCCTCTTGTTCACATTCAAACTCATGCCTAGCAACGTCATTGGGTAACTTATGTAGGGATTCTTCATACAATAATATTCCTTTAAACCTGTCTTCTTCAAAATAAACTACATGGATGTTAGAGTGGGTGAGCCCAACAGATTTGACATGGGTGACTACAAGCTCATGTGGGTCATGGCCTTTAGGCTCTCCTAGGCATAGGTGTAGCTCTTGTAGGGTTTTTGCCTCCTTTCTTGCAAGAGGGCCGTTGGAAATGGTGTAATTCCCTATGTGGATTGGGAAAACATGCCAGAGCTTTTTGTTACTATTTAGGAGTAGTGAGGTGGCCCTTGACCCCATGGTTTGTTAAGCAATCTCTCTCATCAATAGAAAGTTTGGGACAAAGTAGGGTAAAGGGTGTGGGGATTCAATGATTCCATACACCCTAATATATTAATAGTATTTACATAGGAACCAGTCAATTATCCCTTTCATCCCAGTCCTAGCTTCAAAGGAAATCCTATGTATTGGGAATCCCCAAAGAATATAGTGTAGAGGGTCAAGGAAAAGATTACAAATGTCATAAAAATATCTCCTGTAATTACTGCTCCATAGCTTAGAGTAGTACAGATGAATAAGAGGTTGGTTTTGGTCCCAGTTCCACCCGAGGTCAGGAAATGGCATGGAGGAACAAATAGCATCAACTAGGAAGGTTGACATGTAAAAACATGGTTTTTTCATACCTGGGATGTTCTTCATGTGAAGGTAGATGTTGAAGGACAAGATGATTGCCCAGTTGAACACTTGTCCTATTTTGACGATGGTATGGGCTAGTGGCAGCCAATCAGTTTGGAAGTGTGTGATTTTCTCCTCGCCATAAATCCGACATAACATGTCCACTAACATTTTATACGGTGCCTTGAGCCTGTGGGTGGGAACCAAACTTTTTCCTTGCTTGAGGGTCTTGTCCTCATCATGCCACCAATGTTTCATTAGCTTTACTATCCCATTTTTACCTTGGGCAAACCCTTTCAAGAATGGCTCATCGAGAGAGCAGGTGGGAGTGGGTAGATGGTATCTCATACCGATGTCTTCAAGCCTTAGGGATGCCACATGCTTCCCCTATTTTCTCATGATGGTTGCGGTGTTTGCGTTGAATTTCCTAAAACACCATTGTGCGACCTCATTGTAGGGAAAAAGAGTTGGTCGGGAAGAAACCGGATGCATGCCACTTTTTTGGATGTTTCGATATATTACATGCTCTCATCTTCTGCAGGAAAATCAACCAAATTGAAAATTTTGTAGATCTTCTCATATGTGGGACTGTGGTCTTCACAAATATGGGGGGTAGTGTCTTTCACCAAGGCCTTAGTCAGGCGAGATGACTTTTGAGGCGTAGAGGCTAATTGTAAATAAACAAAGCCCTTTGGTCTTCTAGGATTCTTTCTCGCCATGATAGGTGGTTGATTAATCTTGTATCATCAGATTAATAAGCAAATTAACCTACGGGAAAAGAAAATGGCAAACACACAAAGTCCAATTATTAAACAGTAAAATGCAATACCTATAATCGAGCCGAGTGAATGACTACACAGTAACACTTAGCGAATCAAAATAGAACGATGTTTACAAACTTTTGGAAGAAGATTGGTTGTAAGATAAGGGTTTATAGCCATCAAAAGGTATTAAAATGCCCGTAAATGAGCCATACTTGTCTGTGTATGAGATTTGTTACTAAATCCAGCCTCAATCTCTGCGATTAATGCTAATTAAGAGAGGCGGTTTCCCAAATTCGTGTATCGGAGTCCACAGGGAATTAAATTTGAAAATACAACCATCGGAGTCGTAGGATCAGAGTGGAAAAACTTGCGGATTAGTTTGTGCTTCGACGAGAGGGGTATCGAAAGCATATTCCTGTTTTATCTAGAAAGGTGTATTAAGATGACGCGATTGAAGTGTTGTGGGGAAGGTGGGACCCATCATATTTGTTGTGTTAGAGGTCATTGAGGTAAGGTTTAAATTAGACTCTGAAGATAGGGCATCGAAGGAATATTCCCTTATGCTAGAAAGATGTGTCAAACGTAAATGCTTAAAAGGATTTGAAAGATGGTGTTAGTGTTTGGTTTTCAGAGTTCAAAAGGATGAGGGACCAATTGGACCCCAACGAAGATGGTATCGAAGGAATATTCCTTTGATACCATGGGTGGTGAGGAGTCCTAAAAGAAATAAAAAGATAAGTCATTCAAGATCCGTAAACAAGAGATAAGGGCCAATCTTAAGATGCCACGTGGTGAGGTCATGATCAAACAGGTTGTATCAACTAAAGATTTGTTTGAGTACATGATGGATTCAAGTCTGTCCATCTATGGGATGCCACATAAGAAGTGAAATTTATATGTTAGAGGTATCAGAGCGTGAGGGTTGGAGTCTTGAGTGGTGTGTGGGGAGAAATACCCCGACAAAGACGATTCTGACAGACCCCTTTCCAATGAGAACATTGGAAAGGTTTCTGTCAGAATGTAAGATAGTGTGAGATTTTTTTTGAATCCATCATGACTCAAGCTAAAAGTGAGAGAGTGAGACCCATCACGCCGACTAAGTAAAAACAGGGATCGGGTTCTTACTGTGAGAGGGAGGAATGATAAAATTTGGGCATAAGGGTTGAAGAATGTAGTACCAGGGGAACCATTTCTGACTCTGACCCATGGGTTTCCATTCATGAAGAATTCATAGAATGTATAAGTGATAGAAAAATCTTCTCCATGTTCATACCTTATTAGTGAAGTAGGAAAGTATGCCTTGTAAAAAAAAAATAGAACATAAGGGGGGCCCATTTAAAAACCAAAATGGGTTGTTGTGGGAGATGAGCCAAAACAAATGGCGACTTACTAGGAAGAACCGATTATCTCTTATCTCAAAAGAAAGTGACTTCAACTAGATCAATGTGAATTTTACCTTTAGACAGTTCTTACAGTATGCAAATTGAGGACCCCACGTCAATCAACCTGAGGACAAGACAAAAGAAAGACTTGTTACCAATGATCTTCCATATAATTCTGGCAAGCGTTAATGGGTGCTTATTGCATACATCCATAATGAAACATTAGGAGTAACACCACAAATGAATGCTTATTGATTGTTATGGACTTAGGTGTTTTCCTCGTCTCTCTTTCTCGACATTGCTTCGCTGCCAGAGAGCATCCGTAGCCTCGACAAAGATGCCTTGCTATCATACGAGCATGGCCCTACTGCCAATGAGCGTCCATATCCTCGATGAGTTTACTTGTACTTCCCAAACTTTTAGTAGCATTTTCAACTTCCTTATGATTATGCTTTTCTGCATTCACCTTTTAGATATATAATTTATGTATTGCTTTAGGCAACATAGATGTAGGTGAATAGGAAGCGGGGTGATACGAGATTTAATTTGATATGATAGTCTCAGTTGGAGGTTCATTCTCGTGGGTCCATAAACATGAATCACATATGTATTTAGAATCAGGAGTATCAAGAGAAATACCATTGGAATTATGCAGAAGACATTGAATTCATGACATTTCGAAGAACTTGAGGGTAACACATGCATGTCATGAGCGTGACCACATGATTAGAGATAGATGAAAGAAACCATCACAAAGCATTGATTTTACAGGTTAGAAGATTCATTTTGGTGTAGGTGAACAAGTTCCTCTTTTCTGTACCAACATCAATCATAAAAAAAAACGTTGATCCCAAGGCAACTCAGTCACTTCAATATGAAAAGGCATTCACAAGAAAAAGCATTTTTTGAGTCAGACAATCTTGAGTTCCAGTTGTGAAGGAAAAGGTTGGTCCAGTGTGGTGGAAAATGAGTTATTCTAAACTGAAAAGTGCAAAAAGGAAAATTGAAACAAAGGCATGGAAACTAGGAGAAAAAGGAAGGTGTGAAAATAAGAGAACAAGGGATAAGAAAACAAAGAAAACCTAACTATGTATAGGCTATATCACCATAGGTGATCAAGAGAAGTATTTTTTGAGGATTTGGCCATTGGCAGGGAGCTCCTCCTCATCTCCCTCCAATGTTTTAAGTCTGAAAGTTCCAGGACCTATTTTTTGGTGAATCAGATAGGGTCCGAACCACAAATTTTGGAATTTAGTGTGTTTTCCCTTTAGTTCATTAGCTTTGTCCCATTTGAGAACGAGGTCTCCCTCCTTAAAATCTTTATTACCCACAAATGACTTCTCAAACCATTTTTTGATCATTTCTTGATGGTGTGTTAGGTTTATTTTAGCTTTCCCCCTTTCTTCTTCCAGTTTTAACAACATGTTTAATCTCTCCTGCATTACTGGGAAAGCCTCATTCTGGGCAGATTGGGCCAGGTGCAAGGTGAGTAGGAAAGTATGGGTAGGCACAGTGGATTCTTCTCCATTGACCAAAAATAAAGGAGAGTTACCAATAGATTATTTGGGAGTCACTATGTCGTCCCAAAGGGCATTCTGAAGGGCAAGGTGCCAATTTCTTTGATGATCATTGATAGTTTTCTTGAAAATTTTAATGAGGTTCGTATTAGTTGACTTTGCCAAACCATTCCCTTGTGGGTAGTAATTAGTTGAATACTTGAACTTAATATTCTATTTAAGAGGAAATCTAGTCAATTTCAGAGAAGAAAAATATTTAGCATTAGCAAAGACTAATGATTCAGGAACTCTAAACCTGGTGATAATATGAGATTCAAGGAACAACGTCACCTAGTTTTCGTTGATAGTCTTCAAGGGAATTGCTTTGCTCCATCTAGTGAAATAGTTAGTAGTTTTCAAGATGTATTTGTGTATATGGGAAGAGTTAAAATTGATTTCCCCGATTACGTCCAACCCCCATTGTTGAAATTGGCATTCAATTATCATAGGTAGCAAAGGAAAAACAACATTCTTTTCTCTTCCGACTGACTTTTGGCATTGCTGGCATTTTATTGCATATGCATGAGAATCTTTGAATAAAATGGGCCAGTAATAGCCAACTCAGAGGATTTTGTGAGCAGTGGTGTCTCCACAGTAATGTCTACCATCTGGTCCATCATGAAGTTCAAATAATACCTTTTCTGCACCCCTTTTCTCAAGATACCTAAAAAAAACACCATCATAATTTTTTCTGCATAACATTCCTTGGATGAGTTGATACTAAGAAGACTTGAGCTTGATGGCTCTTTTCTTTTTGGGATATATATAATGCGGGGCTGACCCATTTGTGAAGTAATACTTCATTTTGTAAAACCATTGGTTAGAGTTAACAGGGATGTAACAGACCTCTCTTGCAAACATCTCTTGATCTTGATGCAAAGTATCTTCATGTAATTCATTGATTGTTGATTCAGTAGTCAGCTTGCATAGTCCCCGACCTTTGATTATTTTTGCAGGATTAATCTCCAGGTCATACTCCTGCAAAGTTGTAATCCAATTTGCTCATTTTTCTGCTAAGTCTTTTTGTACGAGGAGATTCCTCATAGCAGGGTAAGGAAAAATAACTTTGGTCTTATATTTGAGAAAGAACAACCTGACGTGTTTGACAACTTTGAATACAACATAGGATTTCTTGTCCACCTCTTGGTAGTTAAGTTCTTCTCCTTGTAAGAAGAACTCATAAAATCCACAGGGAATTCATCTCCTTCCTAGTTCTTCTGTGTTAAAGTAGCTGCAAATCTGATGTCAGAAGTGAAGGTGTAGAGGATGAACTCTTGATCGAAGTCTGGGATTAACAATGTGGGAGCTTGTGCTATGTCTTCTTTGATCTTATCGAAATATTCTTGTTCTTTAGATCCCCATCTGACTTCAACGTTCTTTTTTATCATGTCTTGCATAGGTTTTATTGTTTCGACAAAGTTGGGGATGAATCATTTCACAAAATTTATTCTTCCCAGGAATAATTGAATGGAATTATTGTTACGAGGGGGAGGAATTTTGGCAATAGCTTCAGTTCTCTCAAGTTCGATTTTCATACCATGCTTGGAAATAATGAACCCTAACAGTTTGCCTTCATCAACAACAAAAACAATTTTCTTAGGGTTGAGAGAGATACCATATCTTCTACACCTATTGAATACTTTCTTCAAATTAGTTATATGGTATTTCTTGTCCCTTGAAAAGATAGTAACATCATCAAGACATACCACAACACATTCTCCAAGTAGACATATGAAGGCGATGTCCATGGACCTTTGGAAGGTTGCTCTGGTATTGGCGAGATCAAATGGAATCTTCCTGTAAGCATATGTTTCACACTTAGTCCATAAATATATTTTTAATTGATCCTCATGGGCCAATAAGACTTGGTTGTAACCGGAAAAACCATCTAAAAGGGAAAGCATCTCAAAGCCAGACACACACTGTAGAATTTGTTCCATCGGAGGTACTAGGTAATTATCTTTCTTTTAGGCTCTGTTCAGATTCCTGAAGTCAATACAAAGACTTATATCCCCATTCTTTTTCCTTAATGGTACTAAGTTGGATATCCACTACATATTCTTGACTGGTAATATAATATTGGTAGCCAACAAATTATTCAATTCTGCTTTGACCTGAGGCTCAAGGTTGGGGTGCATCTTCCTCAGCTTTTGTTGAAACGGTTTTGTCTGAGGCTTTGTGGGATGATGTGTTGTATGATTGTGGTTTCATACGTCTTGAGATCCTCATAGGTCCAGGCAAAGATTTCTTTGTATTCTTTGAATAATTTGATGTAAGACTGCTTTTCTTCAGGAGAGCAATTTTTTCCCAGATTAATGTTTTGAGGTGTGGTATTTTTCCCCAACTTCACCACTTCAAACCGCATGGATGAACTATTGGTATTTCAATTGGTGACTTTCTTGAATTTATCTTGGAGATCATAGAGTTTCTCTAATCTTACTACATTTATGGGGATACCGTTGGCCGAACTTGATGGGTTGTTTGATTGAGCTGGGTCTGTAGTATCTAGATTCACCATTTGGTCACGTTGGTCTTCATCTATAATCGAGTCTTTGGAAGTATATTTGAAGTGTAATAAATTTATAAGTTGTTGGTCATCGTCAAAGACACTCCAATTAGTGATGTTGTCAAGAATTGAAGGCCTATATAAAAGTTTGACAGAGAAAGTGTCAGGCATCAATCGATATGAGGGTATTAATCTGGACGCTACATTGGCTAGCAAATCAACGTCACATTTTAGTGAACGAGGTACAAAACTAATATTAAATGCAGTAAAACGATTTGATTAGTTCCAAAACCTCTAATTGATAATGCTTCAAATGACTTGAAATACAATGGATGGTGTTCGTTACCTGTCGTATGATAATTTTAGAATCACCAAATACCTTGATTTTCTCAGCTTTCAAATCTAATGCCTTTTTAAGTCCTTGTAGTAAAGATTCATATTCGACAATATTATTGGTGCATGGGAATTATAGTTTGCATGCAATTAATGTCTTTCTTCCTTTCAGATATTTCAATATGAAATCAACACCTGCACCTTCTGAAGATTTGGATCCGTAAAAAAAAAGTGTCCACATGTTAGGATCCCCTTTCTTTGTTTCAAAAGTTGATTTCAAAATTTCAGATTTTTTTGTTTTAGTGGGGTTAGTAGAGTTAACAAGCATTTATAATCTATCCTTAGAAACTATGTTAGGTTGTACATTAGAGGGACTGTTAATATGATCGACTATATTACAGTGGCTCAACAATCTGGGTGCAATGAAGGATTCTTGATCATGTGTTAGATTCTGTAAGAGATGATGTTTCAACTGTAAAATTCCCAAAAAACGTCTCATATGAATAATTACCCAAAATTGAATTGTTAAACATTATTGGTTCGTTTGGGTCATTCAAGTCAGTAACTATATCTTTCAAATATCTTTCCCTGTCGATTTTGATTTGATTCATTTTACCATTAAAAGGAAGCCATAAATGAGACCAATCAGTAGCAAAGTAACCATTCAACACAACTAACCAATCCCGACTTGAAAGCATGCCATAGTTGTCAGGTATGTCTACTACGATAATATCAATAGTTTGATGAACTTTTGGATTAGCAAACATCCTGATCAAGACTTTTTTTAATTTTCCAATAACTTTAACTATAGTTTTGTATAACTGAATAATATGAATGTCAAATGGTTCATATTTTAAATTAATCTTCTCACATACATTGAGGGGCATGACATTACATGAGGCTCCCAAATCTACCATACAATTGTGAACATTCCTATTAAAGATTTCAAAAGTAATGAGGAATGGTGGGTTGGTAGATTTGGAACTCTATCCAGTTAAGGACGTGTTTGTCTCTATTTAACTCTTAGATGGAGTGTTATTGTTAGAAGGACTTGTCTTGGTCGTTCCCTTCTTTGTTCCAATGTTAATTTCTTTTTTTCCAGTGGAAGTTTTCCCTTGTAACTTTTTAATAAAACTATCTTGAATTTGTGGGATGTTAATAAGCTCAAACATGGAAATGTTGGCTTTAGTCTTCTTCATATCTTCTAGGAAATCATATTCCAACCTGGCTAGGGGTATGGACGAAGCACTAGGTTTTGGTGTTTGATCAATTTTTTTATGGTTGGAAGATGTGGTCTTGGAGGGATTGGGAGAAGTGTTGGTTGGAGAAGATGATTGTTTGGTAATGGACATGGTGGGAGAAGTAGGATTAGCAATACTGGGGTCGTCATTAGAAGCCTTCTTGTTGGCACTCCTGGTAGTAACAATTTTTTGTGACATGTGTACCTCTTCTACTACTTCTTCATCTCCACCATAAGTAATATCCTAGAAAAAATTTAACTGTTGCTCTTCAGGCTCTTGAGATTCTCGAGGTTGTTCTTGTTGTTCCTCAATTTCTTCTCCTTCTTCATCGACTTTAGTCATATTCTTTGTTGCCCAAGTTTGAATATCTTGGACAATATATTCTATGTTAATGCCTTCCATCTAAGATGGGGTGGTTTTGTTGGTTGGTGGAGTGTTTTTATCTTTCTTGGGGGGAAACCTAAAGAATTTTTTCTCGCTAGAGGATCCTTCTCCACCGCCTTTCTTCAAGTCTATCGGATCGTTGGATAATTTCTTAATGATCTTCTGAAGAGTTTCCATATCCATTGAATCAGAAGGATTTTTATCTTCACTATGTTTGGACGCAAAAGCTTTACCCTTACCTTTGAATTTATAGGACTTGGAGTTAGAGTTCCCTTTTAAAATCATCATATTCTTTTCAAATTTAAGGGCCACATGGAAAGCTTCTTCTAGAGTGCCTTTCTTAGAGTTTTTGACATACATGGCCATGGAAATAGGTAAACTAGAGGTGTAGAATTCAATAGTTACATCTTCATCTGGTTTAGTGGCACGTGGGATTCGTTTCAACAGAGTAAAGAAACGTTGATTGTAATCAATCACCAATTCTTTCGAATCCATATATACTCTCAATAGTTCTAAAACCTGGGTGGCTGGTGTTTTATTTTCCCCAAACGTCCTGAGAAAAATGGTTTCGAAGGTTCTCCAGTTGGTAATGGAGGATTCTTCTAGAGAGAAGTACTAGGTCAAAGCTTTATCTTCAAATGAAATTGGAAACAAACGACAGATGACATCATAATGTTGAATGCTCTACAACCTAATAGATAGCAGGATTTTTTCTCACATGGTTTTCAACCGAATCTTTTTTGTCAGGGTCGAATTTCAGTAGGAACTTCTCAAGGTGTCTGAGAATTTCATGTTGAATCCATGGTATTGCGACTATGCCAACAAAAAACCAGAGCTAGTAGGGAGGTAGATTATGATTCACATTTTCTTCAGCCATGTTTGGGGGTTGATATACGATAATTTGATGTGGGTTATTTTCAGGTTTTCTCTCAGACTTGTATATTTCTTCATATTTTTCCTCTGACTCCTTTTTTGGAGTGTAAGGTGGTGATTCGGGAGGAGAGGGTTGTCTACCTCTTGCTCCACCAGCTAACAAATAGTATTCAAGGCCAAAGTCAGAAGTCTTTGGAAAATTAGATGTGTATTCAGGTACGTGATACTCTGGGGTTCCAAAGGAAGGGTTTCATTGATAAGAGTCTGGTTTGGTGAAGAAGGGATCTGTGTTGCGAAGGTCTCTCTGATTTTAAGACATGGAATAGTCTAGGGGGATTTGTCTGGTCTGTTTGCTCAATTTCCTGGTCAGGGCATGGTTGGTACAGTCAACATAGTGTCTAACTATGACGTCAATCTCAAATATGGTTATGATACGAGATTTTGGAGAAGAAAAGGTAGGTTAAGGATGAGTGGAAGTGCAGTGAGTGTTGACCTGAGCTGGTGTGTTCACAACTTACTATGGAGGAAGGAAATTTTCCTCAAAGTGAATTTGGATGGAATCACTTGACGAGGAAGTGTTTACCTTAGGAATAGAATGAGAAGGGTTTGAGCTTCTATTTTCAACCATTCAGTTCTATGGCCCTCCTTCTAGCACCATTTTTGTTGACATGCCAAAATGAACGATTCAATCATATGAGGAAAAACACTCGATGACAGGTCCCAATTAGTCCCCCTCTCATTTGGGATAACATTTCCGACTAGATTTTGGCCTGGTTACCAATTTAACTAATATACTAACTAAATATGAATCTGAGAACCGAAGGCTCTTAGATGAATTAAAAATGAAAATCCTAACTTAATAATTCTAAGCTAAGATGCATGATTACAGTTCTAAGATGCAGTTTCTATTCTATTATATACTATCTTATCTCGATCAGGAGTAAACTAAAAAGGATGAGTACAATGATATATTTGTAATACTTGCACAGAAGAAATTCATAATACAAGGAACATGAATGTTTAGCAACATAACCAGTTAGAATCAAGTAATTGATTAATTAAATGTATCACATCGTCGCTCTACTCAATTTGAACATCATGGTAATTGTAAGCATGAGAAATTAATTCATAAATAGTTGATAAACCAATACCCACATACTACATGAATAAAACATGTACAAATTGAATAATCACATTCATACACATTAACACTATAATCTTTAAAAATGTCTTCAAGTTCAAATTTACATGCAGTAAAAATACTGTCCTGCTACATCAGAAAACAAAATTCCCTTTCTTATGGACAATCCTCCCTTTTATAATGAGAAGTCATTGTTTACATGATAATCTTGCAATTATGAATCCAAGGCCGTTTTACAAAATGACTTTTCATATTCCAAATCGGAAAACAAGATAACAATAGTAGAGAAAGAGACATCTGGGTACCATTATGGAGTTTTATTATCATGAGTTTCTCTGTCCATGCATACGATCCTGATATTCCTCCCAGAGGGAATAATCTTTCATTATGTCATCGATCTTGTCCGGTTGCAATTTCTCCACGATTAATTCTCCACTGCAAACTTTAGTGAACACTTCTCGATGTAAATCCTTTGTTGCACTTTTAACAAAGTGTTGAATTTTACTAGTGAGTCGGGTAGGTATTAACAAGTGTTTCTCCAAAGATTGTCTTTCAACCTGATTTAAAATTTGTATGCTTACTTGACTGATTTCTTTGCGTTCTTCCACCTCAACAATTCTTATGGTGGCAGGTGTTGCTTCATAAATAGGGAGCATTGGATGCATATTGATTTCTTCCATGATATCACTTGAGCTATTCCATAGCCTTATGCAGGCATCAATTGTTGCCTTTTGGGTGACCTGTACATTCTTAAAAAGGGGTTTACAAGTGTCAAATAATATTTGACATCGGAGTCTTTCTTTATCAGAATATACTCGGAATGTAGTGGGGGGAGTATCGCACATGTCTTGCCAACTGAGCATCTTCTCTAAAGCCTCATGGGCTTCCTGATACCTTCCTTGAATCTCTACCAGTTTGTCTTGTAGCTTGAGTTGTTCTTCTCAACCAGTTTGTATGTTACCGAGTAGATTGAGG
Organism: Picea engelmannii; assembly: GCA_009831015.1. Classification (NCBI taxonomy): domain Eukaryota; kingdom Viridiplantae; phylum Streptophyta; class Pinopsida; order Pinales; family Pinaceae; genus Picea; species Picea engelmannii. The sequence continues at coordinate 55,528 of ML802211.1, read as the reverse complement.
AATTCTTTATGCTATGTTGCAAATCTCTCGTTTAGCTCTAATGCCTAGGTTTTGATAGTCTCTACAACAAGTGTAGATGTCTTGTTCTCTTCCAAGTCTATTTTGATATTTTGTCCTTCTGCTTCCAACTCTCTATTATGGGTGTGCCATTGAGTTTTCATCCTTATTTCAAACTCTGCATTCATTTGATCTCTCTGTGCTTGTAGGGATTTGTTCAATTTTTCTGTATTGAAAGTGTCGACTACTCTTGCAACATTCTCAAACTCTTAAGTAAGCCTATCTTTCACATCTTTTAACTCTACCTCCAAAATTGTAACCCTGGTTTTGACAGTGTTTAGGGAATTGRTTACTTCAAGGATGGACAAGGCATTTAGTCCTGTAAAATCATGGAGTGCATAGGCTGCTTGAACAACATTTTCTTCAGAATCAGGCCCTACCTTCCATTCTACTACTCTCCCTGTAGACGACTTGGATYTGGTGTCTTCTCCTCTTTTCCTTTTATTTGATCTCTTCTCAATACTCCTCTCTTTATTATCATAATAGTAGTCTCCAATGGCCACCRCAGTACCCTCAAAATTCAAGGCTTGAGAAGAAAAAGAAGAATCCCCTAAAATAACATTGAGAGGAGTGTAGTCTTGGGGTGGCATGTTCAAAATACCCAGATTGGGTGTTGATGGAGTGCTCGGGGTCTGACTCAAAMAATGCAACTGATGTTGTTTCACCAGATCATCTGCCTTTTTCTTAGCCTTGGCTTCTTCAAATGCCCATTTAGATTCGACTTCATCGACCAATCTCTTGGCTTCTTCCTCATCAACCAATTTCTTTGCCTTGGATTCTTCAAATTTATTCCTTTAAAGTGCAACCTGTTTTGCCTTAAGTTCATTTTCTTTTCTGATTCTTTCCTCCTCGACTTTCCTTCTTTGATATTCCTCTTCATCTTGGAGTCTCTTTTCTTCTAAATTTTCCTCTTTTCTATCTTTTTCTTGATTTTTAACGTTGTTGTCGACTTGTTCCTGTTGGAGCAATCTCTGGAACTGGTCAATTTTCACTCTCTTCATTTCCTCTTGTTCACATTCAAACTCCTGTATGGAAGCATCATTGAATAACTTATGTAGGGATTCTTCATACGATAGTATTCCTTTAAACCTATCTTCTTCAAAATTAACTATATGGATGTTAGAATGGGTGAGCCCAACAGATCTGGCATGGCTGACTGCAATCTCATGTGGGTCATGGCCTTTAAGCTCTCCTAGGCATAGGTGTAGCTCTTGTAGGGTTTCTGCCTCCTTTGTTGCATGAGGGTTTTTGGAAATGGTGTAATTCCCTATGTGGATTGGGAAAACAGGCCAAAGCTTTTCACTGCTAATTAGGAGCAGAGAGTTTGGTAAGCAATCTCTCTCATCAGCAGACTGTTTGGGACAAAGTAGGGTAAATGGTGTGGGGCTCTAGTGGTGACATACACCCTAATATATTAATAGTATTTACATTGGAACTAGTCAACTATCCCTTTCATCCCAGTCCTAGCTTCAAAGGAAATCCTATGTCTTGGGAAACCAAAAAGAATAGAGTGTAGAGGGTCAAGGAAAATATCACAAATGTCATAAAAATATCTCTTGTAATAACTGCTTCGTAGCTCATAGAAATACACATGAATAAGAGGCTGGTTTTGATCCCAGTTCCACCCGAGGTCTGGAAATGGCATGAAGGAACAAATAGCATCAACTAGGAAGGTTGACATGTAAAAACATGGTTTTTTCATACCTGGGGTGTTCTTCATGTGAAGACAGATGTTGAAGGCCAATATGTTTACCTAGTTGAACACTTGCCCTATTTTGACGATGGTATGGGCTATTGGAAGCCAATCAGTTTGGAAGTGTCCTTGCTACAAATTTGGCATACCATGGCCACTAACATTTTATATGGTGCCTTGAGCATGTGGGTGTGAACCAAATTTTTTCCTTGCTTGAGGGTCTCGTCCTCATCATCCCATCAATGTTTCATTAGCTTTACTATCCCTTTGTTACCTTGGGGAAATCCTTTCAAGAATGGATCATTGAGAGAGTAGGTGGGAGTGGGTAGATGGTATCTCATATCGATGTCTTCAGGCCTTAGCGATGCCAAACCCTTCCCCTATTTTCTCATGATCGTTGCGGTATTTGTGTCGAATTTCCTGAAACACCATTGTACATCCTCATTGTAGGGAAAAAGAGTTGGCCGACAGTAACCAAATGGATGTCTCTTTTTTGGATGTTCTGATATATTTCCATGCTCTCGTCTTTTGTAGGAAAATCACCCAAATTGAAAATTCTGTAGATCTCCTCATATGCGGGACTGTGGTATTCACCAATATGGGGGGTAGTGTCTGTCGCTAAGGCCTTAGTTGGGCGAGATGACATTTCAGGCGCAAAAGCTAATTGTAAATAAACAAATCCCTTTGGTCTTCTGGGATTCTGGCTCGCCATGATAGGTGGTTGATTAATCCTACATAATCAGATTAACAAGCAAATTTACCCATGGGGAAACAATATGGAAAACATGCAAAGACCAACTATTAAATAGTAAAATGCAGTGCTTGTAATTGAGTCGAGTGAATGGATACATAGTAACACTTAGCGAATAAAAACAAAACGACGTTTACAAAATTTTGGAAGAATATTGGTATTAAGATAAGTGTTTATAGCCATTAAAAGGTATTAAAAGGCCCGTAAATGTGCCATAACTTGTCTACGTATGAGATTTGTTACTACATTCGACCTCAATCTCTGCCATTAATTCTAATTAAGAGAGATAGTTGCCCAAATTCGTGTATCGGAGTCTATGGGGGCTTGAATTCAAAAGGACAATCATCAGAGTCATAGGATCAGAGTGGGAAAACTTGCGGATTAGTTTGAGCTCCGACGAGAGTTGTTTCGAAAGAATATTTCCCTTTTATCTATAAAGGTGTCCTGAGATGACACGAGTGAGTATTGTGGGGAATGTGGGACCCATCGAAGTTGTGGCGTCAGAGGTCATTGAGGTAAGGTTTAAATTAGACTCTGAAGACATGGAATCGAAGGAATATTCTCTTATCCTAGAAAGATGTGTAGAATGTAAATGCTTAAAAGGCTTTGAAAGATGTTGTCAGAGTTTGATTTTCAGAGTTTAAAAGGATGAGGGACCAATTGGACCCGAACGAAGATGGTATCAAAGGAATATTCCTTTGATTCCATGGGTGGTGAAGAGTCCCGACAGAAAGAAAAATATACGTCATTCAAGATCCATAAACAGGAAAGAAGGGCCAATCTTAAGATGCCATGTGGTGAGGTCATGATCAAACAGGTTGTATCAACTCAAGCTATGTTTGAGTATATGTTGGATTTGAGTTTGTCCATCTATGGGATGCCACGTAAGAAGTGAACTTTATATGTCATAGTTATCAGAGCATGGGGGTCAGAGTCTTGAGTGGTGTGTGGAGAGAAATACTCCGACAAAGGCGATGCCAACACACCCCTTTCAAATGAGAACATCAGAAAGGTTTCTATTGGAATGTAAGATAGTGTGACATTTGTACCAAATCCATCATGACTTAGGCTAAAAGTGTGAGATTGAGACCCATCATGCCGACTAAGTGAAAATAGGGATCAAGTTCTTACTGTGAGAGGGAGGAATGATAAACTTTGGGAATAAGGATTGAAGAGTGTAGTACCAGGGGGACCATTTATGACTATGACCCATGGGTTTCCATTCATGAAGAATTCATAGATTGTATAAGTGATAGAAAAATATTCTCCATGTTCATACCTTCTCAGTTAAGTAGGAAAGTATGCCTTGTAAAAAATAATTAGAACATAAAGGGGGGCCATTTAAAAAATAAAATGGGTTGTTGTGGGAGGTGAGACGCAACAAGACCCCATGGATATTCTTGGACTATGTGGAGATTCCTATCCTCATAGTGATTCTTGTCCATGTGTCTTCCTCCCATAGTTACACCTATCTCTCTCGAACTCCATGTGGCAAGCAATGGCATAGTCCATATGGATATTTTTATCCATGTGTCTTCTTCGCATCATGCCAACTATCCCTTTGTTATATGAACCTTTACTTTGTCTTTCATGTTGAAAGCCTTTGAAATTTGTTCAAATTCTGAAATCAGGTCAAGAAAACACTTAGATAGTGAGAAAGGGTCCCAATGGAGTCATCAAGCTTGATCTATAAATTGGTTCCACCAAACACTTACAAGGCAAGAAATGGGCCCAATGGGGGCAACGAGACCGATATAAAAACCGACCAAGTCAGACACTCAAATAGGTGCAAAGGGTGACTAATTGGTAAATAGGCCCCAATCTAGAAATTGACCAAGGAAACACAAACATGCCCAAAGGGGGATTGATTTTGAAAGTGGCCTCGATTTGGAAATTCTCTAAGGAAATAATCAAACAAGTGGAAAGGGGGGGCGACTGGGAAATCGGGTAAGAAGAAAAATTTGAAAAGGGAAGGAAAAAACAACCTTTTTAGACATGTGTGATGGGTTCCAATGACTGAAAGATAAATGTAATTTTTTTAAAGTGTGAAGGAAAACTTGAATGTGTGAAGGCTATGAAGGCAAGGCTTGGTTTTGAATGTAGTTGGCTAGGTAAGTGATTTGGGCTCCAAAAAGGTGGTGATGGGCTAAAAAAGGTGATAACATCAAATTCTTATATGGGATGACTCCTCCATGTGAGGTGCCAAGATCTAGACTCTAGGATGAGTAGATCATTGCCTTAATCCAATGGGCCATGGAGTCTAGCGAACATCTAAAATGGAATCCTTTTTGCACCTCCCTATAACCTTTTTGATCACCTTTTCCCCAGTTTCACATCTTTCCATCACTTACCTTGTTCACCAACGTGCATTTTTGGACCAAGGTATAACTATGCCATTTCAATGATCATTATTACATAATTATGGCATAATCTACTTCTTTTTCATGCTAATTGGTGAAATGTACAAAGAGGCGTTGGGACCAGTTGCTGCAACACCTCTTGTGCGAGTGCTGCAACACCTTTTGTGTTGTTGCAACACCTTGCGTGCGTACTGTAAAGCTTCATGTTACCGCAACACCTTGCGTGCGTACTGTAAAGCTTCATGTTACTGCAACACCTTATGTGTTGTTGCAACACCTTGCACACATACTGTAAATCCTCATGTTGCTGCAACACCTTTTGTGTTGTTGCAACACTTCTTGTACGAGTGTTGCAACACCTCTTGCGCACGTTGTTGCAACACCTCTAGTGCGTGGTCAAGGCACGACCATGCTGCAACAGTTGGATGGCCTGGAAGTGGTCAATATTCATGAAAATAGTTAGGGGGATTGATTGAGTAAAGACAAGGATAGACAAACGGTCAACAAAACTAACAACAATAATAAATGGATCAAACCTTTGACCAACAAAGGAGGAAAAAGACAAAGAACAATCAGATGAAAATCAATTTATTGTTTAGACGATTGAGTGAACCGTATATATTTTAGATTTTCTATTGTAACCAATTGAGGAACAACCAAGATTCTCAAGGCTATCCCTCGATCTCATGAGAAAAATAAGGAATGTAATAGATATACAAATCATCCTCCATTCGAGCATGGATGTGAGGGGAGAAACAAACAACAAAGGATAGAGAACATAAGTCATGCACTTTCTTTCTGCAATTTACTATAAATTTCATGTTCCTGTTAAAGTGTGGAATGCGTTAATCCAAGTATTGAAGCATCCTACTGCACTCTTAGACCAGTACCTCGTCTAAGGAGGCATGCCCCCCTCAGCCCGATATGATTTTTATTTTGTATATTTTGTAGAAGTAGTTGTAACATCATTTATATCATTTGATTTATTTCCAACAATTCATATTTAACATCTTGTTGTAACTCAATACTAACATTGTAGAGTGTTTCCTTATGGTTTGTAAGTGAATGGTTGTAGCATCGTTTTCTTATTTCCATTTATTTCCAACAATCCCTCTATTGACATCTTGATTATTGTTGTAGTAGGGTAATCATTTTCTGATTGATGAGTGAATAGTTGTAGCGTATTTTCTATATTTTTATTTATTTCCAACAATTTCTCTATTTTACTTTGTTGTAATTCTAACATTTCCCTTGCTGCAACTCCCGTTGCTACAACTCTACATCACAACCTCTAGTTTTATAGTTAATGATTGTGTGGTTTACAAATTGAGATGATGCATACCCTTTGTTTGAAAGCACAATCTGGTTTGATTCTTATAGCTTGAGGATATATCTGTCACATTAATCAAGATAATTTTAATACTTGAACAAGTAACCTTTACTTTTCCTGCAAGAGTGATTTACCTTTATGCAAGTGTGATTTATTTTTTTTGCAAAAGTGATTTACTTTCCCGCAAGTGTGATTTAATTTCCTTCAAGAGTGATATTCAAGAGTGATTTAATTTTCTTAAAAGGGTGATTTACTTTCCCGCAAGTGTGATTTACTTTCCTGCAAGAGTGGTTTACATTTCTACAAGTGTGGATTTGGTATAGTTTAATTCGGTGACTTGTTGAAGTATCTTGAGATCTTTCCTTGTGACATTCATTTGAAAAGTACTACAACCCATTGACAATTACAACATTATACTTGCATATACAGTGCACGGCAGGTCACAAGTTCAATACCACCTCAGATTGATAATTGAATGCACAACTCTTTAGTTGCTTACTAAATTAATTAGGAAGTAATTGAAAAGTCCGTCATTTTTGGCACCGTTGTCGGGGATCTGTCAGAAGTATAGTTGTTGTTTGGATTTTCATTATGGTATATTGAGTGATATGATTTCTTTTTAACAGTTTGTAGAATGTTTATCTAGTCTTTTCTATGCACAAAGTTAGAGATCAACAAGGTAGATTCATTGGTTCATCCAAAATTCCCCATAAAGCTAACAATGTAGGTCACTCTCAAGAGGGAAAGGAGCTCATCCAACCAAACTATCTGTCACCTATAAAAAGTTTCCTTTCCAAAAAGAGACTCGAGACCTCCACTAAAGAATTTGAGATTATACAGGGTTCCATGCACACAAAGGCTTCAATTCCATAGGATCCAATCAATGAACAATACCACTACGGGGAGTTAATTTTTCCTAAGGAAACAAAATAAATCCCTCAGAGGGAAATGACGCACAAAATTGTCAAAGCAGAGACCTCTGCCTTCGGATTTCCAATCAGAGGATCAAATGAAGAGACCAAAATGAAGAATTTCCCTCATTCAACCTTGCCGCATTGTCATGGTCTATCCAAAGAAGACCCTGATACCTTCCTCTTCGAATTAGATTTACTTTGTAGAAGTTATGATTACGTGTCAGATGCCTATAAGTTAAAACTTTTCGCTGCCACACTCAAGAACGTTGCACTACACTGGTTCATGGGCCTTGGTAGGGACAACATCCACACATGGGACTAGATGATGTAGAAATTCCTAGAAAAGTAAAAATATTGTTGTAAAGACAAGGAAAGGAGGGCTTAAGTCTTCAAAATGACACAACATGAAGATGAGAGTGTTGAGGATTATGTCGAAATTTTCAACTATAATTTGCAGAGGGAAAGGAAAGGAGATTTGGATCCCGAGACACGACGTGTCTTATTCCTGAGAGGATCTCGAGATGATTGCATTGAAATTATCAATTTGATGGGCGAAGGTGATATCTCCCTGCAAGATTATGATGTTATCTTGGAACTTTTTCACAAATATCCGAGAGGTACTTCAAAAATAGGCAAAGGACCAATAGATATATTAACAAGGACATACAAGATTGTTGGAGGTGGATTCACAAGAGTAGAGATCGAGAACATGTTTGAGGACTTCAATACTGGTATAGTTTGTTCCTTGAGCTCCCAGTTGGATACACTGCAAATGAAGAAGAAGAAAGAAGAGGTAGAACGATATTTGGCTATTTTTTTCCCAAAATGTAGAATGAAGCACCTGTGGAAAGAATATCCATTGGACCAAATTGAGCTTTGTGGAATATGCATTGAGGACCATGCTACTTGCAACTGTCCATCCTTACTAGGACTGAAATATATCTATCAGAAAGCCAAGGAACTGGAACATCTTTGCTTTGTTTCTCAGAAATGACCATGGTAGCCCATACCTTAAGGTATGGTTCAAGACCAATCTCAGTATTTTAATTCATATTGGACTAATTCTTCCATGCAATATACTTCTTATCCATGGTTCATTCCAACACAAGAATGGGCGCCTCCTCCTCCAAACCAGTTATGGCAACATGGGTGGAGGAATCCCACTTTAGGAGGGCCTCAATCGACCATGACACAACCACCCATGCAACTTCTTCCCCCTCCACAAATGCATGCATCTACATCAACCCCTCCTCGGCAAGAATTACCTGCACAACCCATCCCTAACCCTAATAATGGGAGGCTGACCCAACCAACACAAGCTATTGGAATTGCCACCTACCATACCTATTCTATCTCTTCCGTGGAATATAATGATATCCATCTTTGATCCGGGAAGACATTAACCAAGGACCAAACTCTTGTTCATATTGAAGATTTGAATGAGGATGTTCGAGATAAAGAACCATAACACAAATAATCTCGTGAATCTTTGAAATCTGATCACAACCACCCTAAACTTCAAAACCCACCCTGAACTTCAAAGCCTACCCTATCCAAAAATATTAAACCTAGAGAAACCTCTTACTCATCCCGAGTTTGACTTCTTGGGGGAACTCAAGAACATGTGTGTTAAAATACCGTTGTTCCAAGCCATCAAAGATGTGCATATTTACTCAAAAGCGGTACCAGAACTTTGTTTAAGGAAACCCAAAAGAAAAAGGAAGGATCCCCAAACTGTCCATGTTATGGGTCAACTATCAAACTTAATAATGGGGGGAGTCCTCATGGCCAAATACTCTAACCCTGACAACCCGGTAGTCAATGTGCAAATTAATAATGCACTTATCAACAAAACATTAATCGACCTTGGTGCTACCATTAACATTTTGATGCACACAACCATGCAAGCCTTAGGACTCACGAGACTTAGGGAAACCCAAACTGTACTCCAGCTTGCTGACAGATCAAATATTAAACTAGAGGGCATCTTAGAAGATGTAGTGATCTCCGTAGATCCGTGGGAATATCCCACCAACTTTATGAACTTCCATCCTAAAACCTCTCTTGGGGGGGGAGGTATCCTATAATCCTGGGAAGGCCTTGGTTGGCCACTATTGATGCTTACATCAGTTCTAGTTCAGGTAACATGACTATTTCCCAGAGGACCTATACAAAGAAATTAACCCTATATCCTCCCGCAAAACCCAGTATAGATTTTGAAACACCACTTTGGGATGATGGAGAAGATAGTGATGAAGAAGGAGAAGCTCATCAAGTCCTCTTTAGAGATCAATACTTACCATCAAAGAGAAAATAGAGGATAATGAAATCAATGATTTCATAGCCTCTTCTTAATGGTGAAATATCGTAAATGGAAAGAGTATTCTATTTATTATTGATCTATTATTCATTAGATCAATCTCCTTTTGTGGATTGATCATGTCAGGCATTATAATTGACCAAATCCCCATTTGTGGATTGGGGAAACCCTAATTGTAATATGCAAATTAATAAGTCGCCCCCCAAGCAAATTAAAGTGGTTCTAACCACCCAGAAAGACAAGTTGGCCCTGCCAGTGAAGAGACACCTCCTTTCAATGCTTTCTAGTTTGTATAAATAAAGGAATCCAACCACTCATTTGTTCAATCACTCATCTCACTCATCTAGTGCGCAAGTATTGAAGGAAGCTGCATTTACCAGTTGCCGGAAGAAGGAAGAGAGAGAGGTGCATTGGTTGGGAGAGGATATTCTCCAGTGCTTGGTTTATTGTCTTGGCTATTTTCTGGTCTAACATCATGGTGGTTTTTATCTTGTGGAGAGAGAGTTATTCTGGAAATGTACTTGGTTATTGAATCTATATTAAAGAAGTTTTGCTGGGTTTTCTTCCCCTTGAGGGTTTCCCAGGATAAATGCTTGTGTACTCTTGTGATTGTGTTTCTCTCAGTGATCCTATATATGTTATGGTTATCTAGTAAATTGAAAGAAACCTAATAATAGCTTAAACCTTAACATGGTATCAGAGCTAAGCTGAAGAGAGAATATTTCATATGAAAAAGAAAAATGTCATTGTTGTCGTACAAGAAAATTAGGGATTTTTATTGAAGAGGAATTTCAGTCCAAAGATCATCTAGAAAAGTGCGCCCTAGCCTAAGGAACTCATTGACACCTTCAGCGCACCTTTTCAGTGGATAGAACTCCTGGAAAGTGAAACCCTAGTTTTCATTGGTACTAGAAAACCAGGAAACTAAAACCAATACCAGAAGTACCAGTCCAGATTTCCTCAAGCTCAATTTCAAGGGGTAAAATTTGGATTTTCATAAATCTGACTGCACCAGCTTACTCGCCTCAGCTCAACGCATCTAGCCTCTAGATCAAAATTTCAAAATTTGAAGTTTGAAAAAATAGTGTTTCATCATAAAACCCTAAGTTGCAGTTGCATTTTTAGTACTAGTTGCAGTCACCCTTGAAATTTTAAAAGGGGTTGGTAATTATTACCGCTGCTACTAGATGGTGCCACTAAATGCAGATGCTATCAGAGGTATGTACCCACATATGTTTAAATTGTTAAGATTTAAAGGTTATTTGCAGGAGAAGGGATCTCTTGCCATAGATCCAGGAGGATCTCAAGATCCAACACATTCAGAGGAATAATGCAACCCAGGTTTGATTATTTTGATATGCATCTATTTGTTATGACATTATTTTGATATAGGTTGCATGTTGAAGCTATGACCATCATACTAACCTTTGGTCAAAATTAAATTCAAGGTATTAGATGAGATTAAAGTTGAGATCACAAAATTTATTCTCTAACCCAACTTTCTGTTAAGATAGCATATAGTCTTAGTACATAGGACATGTTGAAGAAAACACTTGTCATATTGAGTGAAGGACACTTGGAAGAAAATAAACACACACTCATTCTTGAGGACAAGACTCCGTAAGAGTTCCAGATAAGAAGATATATGTTTCAAAGATTAGATGCTACAACTGTCAAAAGATTGGGACACTTTTCCTATGACTGTTCTCAAGGAAAAGTGAAAAGAAAGCATCAAGCACATGTGGCAGAGGAAGAGGAATCTCCTCCCTCAAAGAAAGATTTAGTAGAAATTGAGGATTATGTACTTTAAGTTGAAGGTAGTTGATTTGAAGAAAGATAACAAATGGTGGAGTCCATGGAGCCTCCCCACACAAAAACAAAAGATAAGTATTCATGTTATTTTAGTATCTTATTTACTTTAATACTTTATCATTACAAGTTAGATTTTTGTGAGAATGTTAATTAACCTCGCTTTATCTTAGTGTCTATGCAGATTTATGAAGGAAGTATCAAAGAAGAGGATAAAGATGAAATATTTATTTCATATATGATCACTCACGAGAGTGACAAAGGTATGTGTTTAGCTATGATAGTAGGGGAAAATTTGGTAATTTCATAGCTAGAGTGAAAAAGAGTTCAAAAGTCTTATTCATGATTAGGGTTTCAGATGTGTACATAGTTTAACAAGTTTTGCTTAAGAAAAGATGTGTACTACTCTGATAGAAATAATGATATAGTTTTATTTGATTACTGCTTATTGTTACTGACTGATTGGCTAAGTGACATATCTCAGAAAGCATACTGTAAGTAAGTTTACAGGTCTCAGAAGAAATAAATTATGCCTTGACTTGCAGAAGTTAGACAACATGAGGAGGACTTATGATATGGTGACAGTCAGTAAAGACGAGAAAGTATCCAGTATTTATATAGGACCAGGAGCCTCCTAAATATGCAGAAAATAAATTTTCAGGATGAAGAGAAAGATAGATACTCAGATATAGTTGATGAGATGCAGGTAACTGCCGGTTGCTCCAGTACTGTTCTTATAGATGTAGAGGGAGCATGTTGATCCAGTATGAAGTCAGAAAGAAAGAAATTTTCGAACTCAAAAAGGCACCCAGGATATTAAGGAAGAGGCCTCCGTAGAAAAGGAATGAGCAATCCCATAGGTATACTTTCATAGAGAAGGAAAAGAATAGAGACCTTCATAGAGAAGGGGAATGATAAATTCTCCAAGGTTGGCCTCTGTCCAAGTGCTGAGTTTTGGATACTCTAGGGACATGCTATAATACCCTCATAGAGAGGGGTGTGACCACCCTTGTAGAGAGGAGTGTGGATGTTTCTCCAAGGGGTAGTGGACAGATACTCTCCTCTGGCCAAGGATTGAGTAGCATGGAACACAAACCTTGACCATGTGGAATGATTAGTTGGATCTTGAGGTTTCTGTCGTGATCCTGCATAGATCATGGAAAGGGAGTATAGTCTTGCCCATGCTAGCATGTTAGATTCTCTAGTTCATGTGGGATGAATAAGAGTGAAGCTATGGTAGTAGTCTTCCCTAGTGGATGAGTGAGATAGACGACTACAAGAGAAGGGAGAACATAAAAGGAATGAAAAACTTATAGAATATATTTTGTGTGAAGATAAGATATCTTCTGTGTGAAGATAAGAAAGAGTATCTTCTGCGAGAAGATGAAAGAAAGAAAGAGTATCTTCTGCACGAAGATAAAGAGAAAAAAACTTCTTTAATATGGATTCATGGAGAACTAGTCAGTGATCGTGATGCCAGATGACCAAGTGGATTATATTGATGCCTCCTATTACCCAGTTGATGATATTTCATAGTTGATGATGTTACCCAGTTGATGCTGTTACCCAATTGACGATATTTCTCAGTTGATGATGTTATCCAATGGATGTTTTTACCTAGTTGATGATGTTATCTAGTTGATGTTGTTGTCCAGTTGATGATGATTATCCAGTTGATGATATTTCCTAGATGATATTGTTTAGTTGATGATGACATCCAGTGACCTGTCAAAAGATAAAGAATACCCTTCTTGTTAAGGGGGAGTGTTGAAATATTGTAACTGCAAAGAGTATTCTATTTATTATTGATCTATTATTCATTAGATCAATCACCTTTTGTGGATTGGTCAAACGCTAATTGTAATATGCAAATTAAGAAGTCCCCCGCAGGAAAATTAAAGTGGTTCTAACCACCCAGTAAGACAATTTGGCCCTGCCAGTGAAGAGACACCTCCTTTTAGCATTTGCCAGTTTGTATAAATAAAGGAAGCTGACCACTCATTTGTTCACTCACTCAACTCACTCATCTAGTGCACAAGTATTGAAGGAAGCTGTAGTTACCGGTTGCCCGAAGAAGGCAGAGAGAGAGGCGCATTGCTTGGGAGAGGATATTCTCCAGTGCTTGGTTTATTGTCTTGGCTATTTTTTGGTCTAGCATCATGGTGGTTTGTCTCTCGTGGAGAGAGAGTTGTTTTGGAACTGTACTTGGTTATTGAATCTATGTTAAAGAAGTTTTTTTGGGTTTTATTCCCCTTGAGGGTTTCCCAGTATAAATGCTTGTGTACTCTTGTGATTGTATTTCTCTCAGTGATCCTATCCATGCTATGGTTATCTAGTAAATTGAAATAAACCTAATAATAGCTTAAACCTTAACACTTCAACCAAATCACATGTTCTTGAGAATATTATGCACCCAAAAACATAGGTTTCTCTTGCCTCAATAAGAATATCACCTGTAGAAAACGTGTCCTCACCCAAAAAAGATCAAGGGTCCATCATAGAAAATGTAGAAATCAGCCCCAGGAAAACCTTGAACATCAATCAGGGACTGATTGAATAACAAAGAGAGCGACTAGTCAAAGTGATACAAAAGCACAGTGATGCCTTCGTCTGGGATTACTCTAACATGAAGGGAATCCATGTTGACTTATGCATACACCATATATACATAAAGGAAAGATATAGAACCATCCGCCAACCCCAACACCAGATGAATCTGACACTAAAGGACATTGTTAAGGAAGAGCTACAAAAATTTCTCGCAGCAAAATTTATCTATCCAATTTTTGAAGCCAATGGGGCTCCCCTCTCGTCATGGCACCAAAGAAGAATGGGAAATGGAGAATTCATGTGGCTATCAAGAACTCAACAAAGTGACACACAAGGACCATTTCCCACTTCGATTCATTGACCAGGTCCTGGATACATTAGAAGGGAAGAAATACTTTTCTTTCCTCGATGGATTCAACATGTATAACTAGATCCAAATCAAACCTAAGGATCAAGACAAAACAACGTTTACCTGTCCATGGGGGACATTTTCCTATCGTGTTATACCATTCGGGTTATGTTACACCCCCACCACCTTTCAAAGAGATGTAATTGGTATATTCTCTAATTTAATTCATGATTGTGTGGAAATATATATGGACGAATTTACAATATATGGTAATGAATTTGATGAGGCATTGGAAAATTTAGAGAAAACATTGATAAGGGGTAAAGAATTGAACATTTCCTTCAACACTGAGAAATGTGCAATGATTTTAACTAATGGCATCGTATTAGGGCACCACATCTCAACTAAAAGCATCCAAGTGGATCCAGGAAAAAATCAAGGTAATATTAAACTTCCTAACTCCACGTTTGCAAAAAGAGGTGCAAATTTTCTTAGGATATGGTGGTTATTACCGTCACTTTATTGAAAATTTCTCACAAATTGCTCGTCCATTATTTTCTTTGCTTAACAAAGATTCTGAGTTTTTGTGGACAAAGAGCTGCCAACATGCAGTTGAAGAACTGAAAACTAAGGTGTTTGAGGCTCCTATTTTAAGGGGGTTGATTGGTCCCTCCTATTCCATATCTCTATGGATGCATCATACGCCGCCTTTAGTGTTGTTCGAGGACAAATAGAAGGAAATAATCCATACACAATCTACTATGTCAACAAAAATCTCTCACCCACATAACTAAATCATACAGTAACATAGAAGAGTTACTTGCAGTAATAAATGCAATTAATAAGTTTCGACATTACATCACATGATATCCATTAATATTTCACATTGACCATGCTACCATAAAATATTTAATGAACAAACCTATCACTAATGGTAGGGTAACTAGGTGGTTATTATTACTACAAGAATATGATATAACCATCTTGAATAAACCAAAAAAGGATAATGTAGTGGTTGATTTTATTTCAAGACTTACATCTAACGAGAATGATCCACTGGTAGAATATTATTTTCCTGATGAGAACTTATTTGTGGTGTTATCGCACAAGTTGTAGGTTGGGAAAGCCCGACCCAACCACCAAATGACGAAAACTAAGAGAGAACCTACCCATTGTCACCTTAGATAGGTGTTCCCGTCACTTTAGAGGTGAAATGGTTACCTCAAGGGGGGAATCGGTGACCCTAGGGGGGAGTGAGATGGAAAGTACGATGTACGAATGAATTCCTGTATAGGTCAAGTTTCTATGTGTGGAGAATGTCTTGAGTAAGGTATTTATGGTAGCCAAGGGTTTCCAAGAAGTAGTAGACCTTGCAAATGTTGATTGTTCTTGCCCGAGACACAAGAAAAACAAAAATACAAGCCCAAGTATATGATGGAAAAGCAAGTTAATCTCATTGTCCCTAATTGTAGTAGTTAGTAACAATATATATCAGCAATGAAAATGATAAATAATGATGCAAACAAGTTGCTAAGAGTCTATTTGAAAGAGCAAGAGATAAACTAGAAACAACTAGATTAGTTCAAGTAAGAAAGCATTAGACGCTACCAATGAAAGAACATTGTAATAAAAGGTGTTTGCAGAAATGTCTTGCAGCCTTATGGATGTAGAAAACTTGTTGTTACAGCATTAAATTCAACCATCAAAACTCACAAAGAATTCACCCAAAAGTTGCGCTACACTAAGTAGATAAAGGTGGCAAACTCTTAACTAATTTTGACAGCTGAAAAAGCAAGTTATAAGTGAAAGAGTGTTAGGTTTTCTGCATCCCTAATGGCTGAAGATGAAAGTTTATAACAGAATCAAGCAACACCCCTTTAGAGGGGATGTCCTAGTGGCTAAGAGGTGTTCTAGGAACAAGGAACAAAATCTAGATTGCAGAAAATTGAAATGATCGAAAATCACGTTTCCCAATGCAACTATTTATTTCTCCAATCCCAAATATTCAGATTTGTGCCTTTAAAATTGGGTAAATAGAGTCTTAGAATAAATATTTAGATCAACAGATACCTTAGGGTGTAATCCCTTTTACTTCCTAGGGTATACCAATCAAACTTAGGGTAAATCTAAGAGGGTGTACACACTCATATTCCTCCTAACAACCCTTGCAAAATAACTTGTAAGCTTTAGAAAATTAGATGAATCTTAATAGAGGGTGTATCCAACATAATACTCCTAGGTTTTCAAACAACCATAACCAAGAAAGAGCAAGAGATAACTAACAATGCATATTTTTCCTTACTGGTTCCAAGAGAGAGAGAGATCAAACCCTAGTTTCACAAAGAAAATTCACCATAAGCATCAAGAGAACAATCATCTAAGAGGTGTGCATCACTCCTCATATAATCACCAAAATATAGCACCATAAAACATTTTCACATGAGAGAAACACCATAATTCTCAAAGCTAGCGAACATTTTAACGAGGTATCCTTCTCCACAAGGGAGAGTTATGTCCAAATGAGATACAAATGATCTCTATTTATACTAAAACTCTAAAACATAGTTTGTCCACATTCAAAGGGTAAAACATAAGATAAGGGGTCAAAAACCCTTATATTACCCCTTAAACCAAATAATAATATCTAAGTTACACTTTAGCACATTTAGAAACCCTAAATCAAGATAATGTCACCCTTTTAGGGAGACATTTTGACATTTGTAGCAAGTCATTGGAGTTGGGGAAGCATGAATAGGCCTCTAAAGGCCACTTGTCACTCATCCAAGACCCTTCTTCATGATTTAAAGGTTCCTTCCTTCAAACCGTGCCATGTGTTAATGAGAAATACCTCCATCATCACAAACCCTAGCCCTAGGTGACATCAAGCCTCAAGAAGTGACATTTTCCCCCTCCTAGGAAAATCGTTTGGCATGTGAGGGATAGGTCATGTATTCCAAGGTGTCTACTATACCTCCAAAGGTAAGTCATCATGATCTAGCATGTGGCCCCTTGGCATCCAACCTATGGGCTTCAAGCCCCAGGGAAGCCCAAACTAGGCTTGTCCCTCCAAAACTTTCCACCAATCAAGGTCTTGCAAAAGAAATAGGCACACCCTCCAAGGATCTCAAATCAAAATATCATGGAAAGTGAAAACCACATCTAATAAATAAGGCACCTAAACATGTGCATCAAAACTACCTCATCAAATTAAACAAATGCTCAAAGACCCTATACAATTGACCAAGTTTAGGTATGGGAGGGGTATCATAAAAGTCCTATTGGGTAGACCAAAACCCTCAAGTAGGGGATGCTCCCAAGGATTCCCCTTCAAGGCCATGTTGCAGATCATGAGGTGGATAGGGGAGTAGACTTCATAGGTCAATAAGTTTCATGACATACAAGGGATCACATTATCTCATTTATGGGTGCCTTTGTAGGGGGTGTGCTGCACCTTCTTCCTCAATGCAAACTTTTTGACAAGCCCATTTATTTCCATTTATTAATTAATCAATGATCCAAACATGTCTACATTTCCAATAGTAAACTGATTAGCTTGGGGGGCAGTAACAAAATGTCACTTGAACAAAGAGGTCCACAAAGTGCCATAGGGGTAACCATGTAAAGTGTTGTAACACACTTGTGTTAGTCTTATATTCAAGCGGGATATTTATTGTGTGTTTGATATTGTACATGTCTTCTATTCTTTCAAGAGAAACAGTTCATCACCCTCAAGAGCTTACTTGGTGAGCATCTAGAAGGTTTATATCTTAAGCTCTTATCTTTTTCCAACAACCATCCACCCGAGCCTTCGGCCCCTTCTTCCCATGAAATGAGGTACATGCCCTTCTTGGGTCACTAAATTCAAAGGGCCCAGAAGAGGGAAATATGATGGGAATGTAATGAGTGGAAAGTGGTAAGTCTAGTCAGGAATGGTATGATAACCCCTCAAGGGATCCCTAGTTGCAAACCTTCCCCAAAGGTTGGCCACTTACTAGGAAATCTATGACACTCACCAAGGTGAAATAGGGTCAAAAACATAATGTCCAAGCAAACATTCTATAATCAAAATTATCTTAAATACAACATGCTTAAATGCCTCAAATATCAGGGTGATTACCTTCCACAATACCTAGCTTGTATCACATGGAGCAAGATCCACGTGCCTTCCAGAAGCTAGCTAGTGTGGTGGATGCATTGACGATGGATCCAAACTATCGTGATACATCGGGCTTCCATATGTTCAATTTGGCACTGTTAGTCATGTGGTCTCTCGACACTCCATATCTGCAACCCGAGGGCCTAAAGACATCACCTCCTTAGTTATACCACAAAATTGGGATAATAATTGGCTCTTACTTGGGGACATGTGCTCACCGTAGAGTGCATGAGAACCGCAACATCTCCTAGTAGACGTGTGCCTACACTGAAACAAAAACTGTATAATATAGGGTGGTTCTATCACCCTTCGTCCTTATACATCAAAACCAAAAATGAAAACTAATATAGAAAATAAAATTTTAGCATTTTTTTCAAAATATTCTAAACTAAGCATGAAATCAATATGTAAGTAGGGAAAAATGAAATATGAAATGCATCTAAACTAATATGAGCAATGAAGATTCAAATGCAAGGAAATCAAGATGACCTACCTACTTACCTGGGGGCCCTATAGATCAGGCGATAGATGATGTTAGGTGAAGTCATACAACCAGTGAAACCAGTTGATCATCTCATAAAAGCATCTTCCCATGTGCTTAATCATGTGAAACAACAAGGATAAGTACACCACAAAATGATCATGAGAATAAATAGATATATAATCAATCATGAAATAAAACTCATGGAGATGGGTGGGAGGGACGAAATCTTGTTGGAAAGAGGAACCATAAGCCTGCTCATCATGCCTGAAAGTGTAGCCACAAGCCTAATCAATCCATCTATGAATGAGACTATCGTATATAGACAACGATTCATCTTCATTCACACACAAATATCCACTACTTGTGGAAGACTGAGAGGAGATAAGAGATCAGAAGAAGACTGCATGTCTTCCCGGAGAAGAAGATAAGAGGTAAGGGATAACATCATGTTTATAGAAAAGCTCCTCCCTCAGACTTAGGGAACGCCAATTATTTATCTGCAAATCCCCACTAAAAGTATCAATATGAAAGTAATTTCATTTGGTAGTGTGGACCTCTGAGGGCTTTGGGCTGGCCATGACATGGTGTCTATCAAAGTCTAAGCACAATGGATGAAAATCCTCACAGAACAAATCTGCATCCTCAAAAGTGTACATATCATGGGATGAATGAAGATCACCCTGAGTACTCTGTGACAAGTTAGCCTCGGAGGGGCAGAACAAGTCTCTAACCATATCATCTGAATCATACATGCATAAATACCAGTCCTCTGATGATGACAACTTAACCACTTTTGCTTGAGGGATACCCTTAATGTCATAAATTGGGTCTCTATAAAAAATGAAACATCTAAAATCCCATCTACACCTCCCAACCTGTATGAAATCATCAATACAGTGATTGTCAACTATATCCGGGTGTTGTTCCATGATTTCACGTGTATCATAGGCACTGATTACTTCTTCACAAAATTGGACAACTTCATCTTCTTCAAAAGGGAAAGTAGACAACTATGTCTCATTTATGCCTTYTGCAAAAGAAACGTCATCGAGATCCTTTTGGAAATTTTCTTCATTTCCACAGTCATGGAACAAAGCATCATCAAAGTTTTGAAAAGGATTATAACTCATCATGTTCTCTTCATGATGTGTAGGAGAAGGRGAGGTCTGGATGTATTCGTCAAGTGGAAGGGAAGATATAAGCACTTTATCTTCATTATATGTCTCATCCGAATATTCTGCATCAAGATATTCTTCAAGATTTTCTTCATCCCCATCTACAGGAAAACCTTCTCTACAAAGAAAWTTTTTGATCTCTTGGAAAGTATGTTGCAAATTATAGGTAGCTGGCCGATAGTGCTTGAGAAATTCTTCAATGAGCTTGGTAGAAGAAGGAATTCTCTTTGGATTACATGAGTGTGCAAGCAAATTCCTTTGACTTGATTCCAATGAAGATACAAAATTTTTCATTAGCACATCCTCATGTAGCACATCTAGGCTTGAAGCATACTTCATATAATTGATGACATGGGTGATTACTAGAGCTAGAACACCATTGAATTTAGGGAAACTTTCCCTCCATTCCAGGGAGCAATGATTTGGATATCCAGGGATATTCTGAACATCCAAAGAAGGATAGAATTTATAGAAATCCCATGGTAAGTCCCATGAGGCCATGGTTCCATTACTTAGGGTAATACCTCAATGGAGTCACTAGATGAGACTAATGCTCATCAAAGGATGGAAAGGGGGAAAAAGGAAAGGTGGGTTCATGGAAAATGGAGTCGCCATATGATCTTCAAGAAGATCTCATCAAGGGTGGAAAAAGGAATGTTCTTCAATGGAGTCGCCAAGTCGCCAGACAAGCTAAGAGTAAAGGCTTTGGGAGAGAAGAGTATTCAAAATCCTCCCTAACAACTATGCCAAAATTTTATCACACAAGTTTTAGGTTGGGAAAAGCCTGACCCAACCACCAAATGGTGACAACTAAGAGAGCACCTACCCATTGTCACCTTAGATAGGTGTTCCCATCACTTTAGAGGTGAAATGGTTAGCTCAAAGGGGGAATCCCGGTGACCCTAGGGGGGAATGAGATGGAAAGTGTGATGTATGAATGAACGCCCGTATTGGTCAAGTTTCTATGTGTGAAGAAGGGCTTGAGTAAGGTATTTATGGTAACCAAGGGTTTCCAAGAAGTAGTAGACCTTGCAAATGTTGATTGTACCTTCCCGAGACACAAGAAAAACAACAATACAAGCCCAAGTATATGATGGACAAGCAAGTTAAGATTGTTGTCCCTAATTGAATCATTTAGTAACAATATATATCAGCAATGAAAATGATAAATAATGTTGTAAACAAGTTGCTAAGAGTTTATTTGAAAGACCAAGAAATAAACTAGAAACAACTAGATTAGTTCAAGTAAGATAGCATTAGACTCTAGCAATGAAAGAAGGCTGTAATAAAAGGTGTTTGCGGAATTATTTTGCAGCCTTATGGCTGTATAAAACTTGTTGTCACAACATTAAATTCAACCTTCAAAACTCACAAAAAATCCACCCAAAAGTTGCGCTAGACTAAGTAGATAAAGGTGGCAAACTCTTAGCTAATTCCGACGGCTGAAAAAACAAGTTATAAGTGAAAGAGTGTTAGGTTTTATGCAGCCCTAATGGCTGAAGATGAAATTTTATAACAACAGAAAAAAATACCCCTTTAGAGGAGATTCCCTAGTGGCTAATAGGTTCTCTAGGCACAAGGAACAAAATCCAGATTGCATAAAGTTGAAATGACTGAAAATCACATTTCCCAATGCAACTATTTATTTCTCCAATGCAAAATATTCAGATTAATGCCTTTAAAATTTGGTAAGTGGAGTCTTATAATAAAGAGTTAGATCAACAAAGACCTATGTGTGTAAGGCCTTTTACTTCCTAGGTTATGCCAGTCAAACTTAGGGTAAATCTAAGAGGGTATACACACTCATATTCCTCCTAACAACCCTTGCAAAATAACTTGTAAAATTTAGAAAATTAGATGAAGCTTAATGGAGGGTGTATCCAACATACTCCTCCTAGGGTTTAAAACAACCATAAGCAATAAAGAGAAATAAATAACTAACAATGTATATTTTTCCTTACCAATTCCAAGAGAGAGAGAGATCAAACCCTAGTTTCACCGAGAAAATTCACCATAAGCATCAAGAGAACACTCATCCAAGAGGTGTGCATCACTCCTCCTCATCCATTCACCAAAATATAGCACCATAAAACATTTTCACAAGAGAGAAACATCATAATGCTCAAAGCTAGAGAAAATTTCAGCCAAGTATACTTCTCCATAAGGGAGAGCTATGTCCAAATGAGATACACATGATCTCTATTTATACTAAAAATCTAAAACTTAGTCTGTCCACATTCAAAGGGTAAAACATAAGATAAGTGGTCAAAAACCCTTATCTTACCCCTTAAAACAAACAACAATATTTAATTTACACTTTTAACACATTTAGAAACCCCAAATCAAGATGATGTCACCCTTTTAGGGAGACATTTTGACATTTGTAGCAAGATGTTGGAGTGGGGAAGCATGGATATGCCTCCAAAGGCCACTTTTCACTCACCCAAGCCCCTTCTTCATGATTTAAATCTTCCTTCCTTCAAAACGTGCCATGTGTCAATGAGAAATACCTCCATCACCACAAACCCTAGCCCTAGGTGACGTCAAGCCTCAAGAAGTGACATTTTTCCCCTCCTCGACAAATCGTTTGGCATGTGAGGGCTAGGTCATGTCTTCCAAGGTGTATACTAGGCCTCCAAAGGTAAGTCATCATGATCCGACATGTGGCCCCTTGGTATCCAACCTGTAGGCTTTAAGCCCCATGGAAGCCCAAGCTAGGCTTGTTCGTCCAAAACTATCCACCAATCAAGGTCTTTCAAAATAAATAGACACGCCCTTCCAGGATCTCATGTCAAAATATCATGGAAAGTGAAAACCACAACTAATAAACAAGGCACCTAAACACGTGCATCAAAACTACCTCATCAAATTAAATAAATGCTCAAAGACCCTATACAATTGACCAAGTTTAAGTATGGGAGGGGTGTCATAAAAGTCATATTGGGTAGACCAAAACCCTCAAGTAGCGGATGCTCCCAAGGATGCCCATTCAATTCCATGTAGTGGATGATGAGGTGGATAGGGGGGTATACTTCATAGGTCAATGAGTTTCATTACATACAAGGGTTCATATTATCTCATTTATGGCTTCCTTTGTAGGGGGTGTGCTGCACCTTCTTCCTCAATGCAACCTTTTTCCAAGCCCATTTATTGCCATTTATTAATTAATCAATGATCCAAACACGTGTGCACTCCCAATAGTGAATCGATTAGCTTGGGGGGTAGTAACACAGTGTCACTTGAACAAATAGGTCCACAAAGTGCCATAGAGGTAACCATGTAAAGCGTTGTAACACACTTGTGTTAGTCTTATATTTAAGCGAGATATTTATTATGTGTTTGATGTTGTGAATTTCTTCAATTATTTCGAGAGAGATAGTTCATCGTCCTCAAGACCTCACTGGGCGAGCATCTAGAAGGTTTATATCTTAGGCTCTTATCTTTTTCCAGCAATCATCCCCCCGAGCCTTCAACCCCTTCTTCCCATGAAATGAGGTACATGCCCTTCTTGGGTCACTAAAGTCAAAGGGCCTAGAAGAGGGAAATATGATGGGAATGTAATGAGCAGAAAGTGGTAAGTATGGTCGGGAATGGTACGATAACCCCTCAAGGGATCCCTAGTTTCATACCTTCCCCAAATTTTGGCCACTTACTAGGAAATCTATGACACTCACCAAGGGGACAACGTCAAAATCAAAATGTCCAAGCAAGCATTCTATAAGCAAAAAAAACTTAAATACAACATGATTAAATGCCTCAAATATTAGGGTGATTACCTACCACAATACATGACTTGTATCGCATGGAGAAAGACCCATGTGCCTTCTAGAAGCTAGCTGGTGTGGTGGATGCGTTGATGATAGATCCAAACTGCGGTGATAAAGTGGGCTTCCATATGTGCAAGTTGACACTGCTAGTCATGTGATCTTTTGACACTCCATATCTACAACTTGATGGCCTCAAGACATCATCTCCTTAGTTATCCCACAAAATGGGGATAATATGTGGTTTTTACTGATGCTCCTTGGTTTGTAGATATTGATAATTAGTTGGTTGAAGGTAGAATTCCACGTCATTTATCTCTAAAGGAGCGACAAAAGATCATCAAACAAAGTTGGAGATTCTCATGGATCAACGAATGTCTCTTCTACATAGGATTAGATCTCATCATCAAGAGATGTGTGAGAGAAGATGAGATCTATGAGATCTTTAAAGTGTTAAGTACCAAATACTTGAGTACATAAACGCCACAAATATTCAGAGACGATATAGAAAACCCACACTTTATTATTATAGAAAACCCTTTAGGAGGGGGAAACACCATACAATGGATCCTATTATGGAAAATATATTCTCTTGTTCACTTGCCTCTTCGAGGGGGAAACCTCCTAATGAGCTACATGCTCCAAATACAAAAATTCTCTTCTTGTCACCATTACATCGCTTGAACCCATTTATATAGTGCTACCAACCACCTAATAACATTCTAGAGGAGGAACCTTCTAGAAGTAGAACCTTCTAGTAAGTCCTCTTACATTTATTATGTTCATACTAATATATCTAACTACCATAGTGGGCCTTATTTAATAATATAGTGGACCAGGTCTACCTTACATTGTACATAGTGCTAAGAACCACCTAAGAAAATTCTAGAGGAGGAACCTTCTAGAAGTGGAATCTTCTAGTAAGTCCTCTTATATTTATTATGTTCATACTAATATATTTAACTACCATAGTGGGCCTTATTTAATAATATAGTGGACCTATTCCACCTTACATTGAATGGCCTCCACTATTATCACTATGGGACCTTCGACCCCACCCTTTACCTCTCTAGCCACACTACATAAAGCTTGCCACGATGGTCCATGTAGGGGCCATTTTGCAGACAAGAGGATTGCATAGAAGGTACTTCATCAAGGGTACTATTGGCCCATTATCTTCAAAGACGCCTAGGAATATGTAAAAAGGTGTGATAGTTTCCAGTGCATGGGGAGACCAGTGCAATTAGATGAGATTTCGTTATAGTCACAATTGATATTAGAACCCTTTGATAAATGGGCCCTAGATTTTGTAGGGCCAATAAATCCTCCTTCCCACCCTAACTCCTACATCCTAGTATGCTCGGATTATGTCACAAAATGGATGGAAGCCAAGGCACTCCCGACTGTGACAGAACAAGCAGTAGTAGGATTTCTTCATGAAGAAATCTTCATCAGATTCGGGATACCTTGGGAAATGGTTACTGATGGAGGAACTCAATTAACTTCAAGACTTATTAGAGACTTGATGGATAAATATAAAATCAAACACATGGTTACCACACCATATCACCCATAGGCCAATGGACAGGTAGAAGGGACAAACAAAATTCTTGAGGTCATCATCACCAAGATTGTTAGACTACACCTTAAGGATTTGACTGAAAGATTACCTGAAGCTCTATGGTCCTAGAAGATGACATGGATTACTACCACTGGCTGCACGCCATATAAATTAGTGTATGAAAAGAGAGTACTATTGCTGATTGAAACATAAATACAGACACTCATAACAATTGTACAACTTGGAATGGACTTAACTGAAGCTCAGAAGCAAAGTCTCCTTCAAATCAATGAATTGGATGAACTTTTCTAGGCTTCCTTGCACCACACAACAATAATACAACATCAAAGAGCTTGGTGGCACGATAAGTTCATTAAGAAGAAAAAATTAGAAGTTAGAGACTAGGCATCATTATTTGACTCCAAGTTCAAATATTGCAGAGGGAAGTTCCACACTTGATGGCTCAAGACTAATGAGATCGATACTGTATATGAAAATGGAGCCATCAAACTTTGCACCATTGATGAAGACATAACTCCTTTGATGGAAAATAGACACATGCTTCGACTATATCATAAACCTCTATCCAAGGAAGCCTTTCTGAAGAGGATCACTAGTGGATGGATTGATAATGATCTGGGGATTCTTTACAAGGGGTGAACCCTTGCTGAATGATTTGGTCCTGTTCAAAAACAAAAAAAGATTATGTATGAAAACCCTCAGGGGCATGCTTGGGGGCATGTTTTTTGAAAATCAAACTATGCTAGCACATGACATGCTTGAAAAAAAAAGGAAGGGAACTTTAGTGTTTTGTGATGGTTATGTCATGATACTTATGATCAAGTTTTTAATAAAGTCTTGTTTTTTAATAAAATATTTTTCAAAATATGTGAGGGAGAATAATGTTGTTGTTGCTACTCTTGTGCTGTAACACCCAACTGCTACAACACCTCGGGCTGCACGCTCGGCTGTTGCACCACGTCATGTTGCAACACGCTCAGCTGTTGCACCATGTCATGCTGCAACATGCTCATGCTGCAACACCTTCGTGTTGCACCACCTAGCTACTGCACCACCCTCATGCTATGACACCTCCCACCGCAAAACTCGTTCTGATGCCAGGTTTGTTGGACATGACTTCAACAATCTAACCAACAAGATCCACCGTACATGGTTACACTGCTTCGACTGACAGATCTATCTCACATGGTTCCAACGACTAACATCATGACATGACATGACACATATTCCACTACCACCCTGGAAAAGACCACCAAATCATGATAAGCATGAAAAAGGTATAATTTATCCTTATGTAATGAGTGACATTAAATTGACTTGGTTAAATTTCCTTTGGACAAGACTTGCATTCATTATTTTCCATAAATTCCACTGCTGGAACACCCCACACATGATCTTTACCATCCCCTCATAACACCTTGCCATAATTAGAAACCATTATCATTCCTGGCCAAATTTTCCAACAGGAAACGACTGGTAATCACTTGAGCCGAAGCTAGCACTATGGGAGGATCATTGAATCGTAGGGAAACCTTTGAACCTCTCTTGATACAAGCCTACAATCACATATAGGCCATATTTCAGGTTGCAGGATGGACTATATATGCAGAAAAATTGTAGGGATACGATGACAATATTTCCTTGAAATTCACCTTAAATTTGCAAGGTAACAGGTCGACAGTGAGGGGAATCTCGGTCTTGGTGACTGAAGAAAATATAGCCATAGTATCAGGGTTGCAACATGTGGGGGAAAGATTATACTTCATAAATAAATCTAGCAAATCATGAATGCAAGAATCCCTGGAGGCAGGGGAAGTACTGAGAAAGAAAGGGAATAATTTTGAAAGGAAATCCCTGCCAGAACCTTGGGAAAACATAACACTCTTTGTCCATAAATATTTCACTTACAAGGGTCGCCATGGGTTCATATTTTGAAACCATTTAAAGATACTAGACTATCTGAGACATCAAAGGTACATCAACATGCCCTTCTTTCCATTGAATGCATTACAACAGATGGCCAACAATGTTCAAAGGGCCATCAGGCCCAGGGAATCACTATCTTGTCATTTCCTCATCAAGTTGTTGGTGGTGCATGCACTCCATATAGAGGGTGGAATATGGGATGAGTTGGTAGGAGCACAAGAATTAGATAGTCCTCAAGAACAACCTGCCTCACTAGCGAAAGAGAAGGTTGAAACACCAGGAGAAGCAACTAGTGCTTCGAGGGCACCTGCACCCAAAATTCCAGCAGAAGCACAACAATCAGAAGCAAAGGTCTAGGAAATCCATGATAGTGACCTTTATTAGCATTGAGAGTTACACTTATACTGCTATAAATGTAAGCCCATTACCCATCAAAGTGTGGAAGATAAGAGTTTATGATAAATGACAAATGGATGGAAAACTCGGAAAATAATGTCAATCACAACTTACTTCATATAATATGCACCAACAAATAAGGCTTTGAATAACTTTGATCGGGGTTTTATGAAATAACATGACATAGTGGAAGACTTATTAATAAAAATGTTATATTCCTATCATCTACATCAGGTAGTATGACACACATATAAGGAAGAACTCTCTGAAATAAGAACTTCTCATAATCAAAGAGAAAAATTCTGATATATTTGCAAAAATATCACAACAGATCTTCTATTGCAACAAAGCTACAATTTAGTCAAATCAATCATTCAATGGACTGCAATCAAAATTAGACAGTAACAAGATGATAAGGAACATAACTGATTTCCATTATTCAAAGGATCTTAGGTCTGATACATACAATAGAAAGTACCCTCTGCTACATAGACATTATAAAAAAAGTATGAGTCTCTCTCACTCTATTCCAACCATTTCCTTATCAAAATCCACTTCCATCTATAGTGAATCATATCTATCTACCCTAAGGAGGTCGAAACCAAAGAGCTACATAGGATCCTCCTCCATTTAGGAGTCTTGTTACAAAAGATTCCAACAAAAACCTAACAAATTCCTATTTTATGGGATCTTGTCTATTGAGATAAATGCCTTTTGAAACATGCCATGTTGCTTGATTTGGATATGGAACACATTTCTCTCATGTCCAACTAACTCCTAGGAGAGCATTAAAAACTTTAGACCAAGGCTAGACATAACCTTATTCATTTTTAAACCAAATCTAACTTTATGATTACAACTCAAAGACTCAAAACCTATGTCCTATAAACCTTATGACTCGAAAAACAAAACCAAGGTGAATTTTTTGACCCACACAATCTACGTGTTAACATTTTGGCTCCATAGGGGATGGAGACCTCCTTGTGAGTCTCCAAGAACATGCAGTTCCAGTGCCTTATCCATTGGGCTATGGAGTCATCACCTTGTTCCAAACCTGTAAACTGTAACCTACTTATCTGAATTACAAATCCATTTCCATGGAAGGATGAAGAACAACTATTGCCGTAGTGCCTTCATTGGGTTATGGAGTCTTATTGTTGATCTACTGCAAAATTGAAATAAAATGCTCGGACTCGAGATTATTTTCTACACTACCCTACTCTAACCRGCTAAACTTTTCTTTGTTCAAGTAAAGTCATGCTTCCAATGAAGCCATACGAGAAATTGATTAACTGGTGAAACTTTTGATCTGGATTAGACAAATGAAGGAACCCATGGCATACATAAGTGTAGTTTGAAAAKATAGCAGAACCAACATTCAATTGACAAGAATGATTTGACATCTGTACTACTCAAAAACTMTAGATAATCAACAATAGGGTCATGAAAGCCATAAAACAATACCTCTTCTTGATGTCGTTCCAACTGGAAATTGAATTGCTTCTGCACATGCCCAAGTTTATGACTGCTTCCAATCTCCTCTATYTGCAAAAATGAAGGTTGTTGCGSGTTGCCTTCACTGATTTCAATGTTGATCATAGGTTTTTTAATACTTGCTGCAGATCTAGGTTTAGGAATGATGAAAGAATACTTGATGATCTATGGTAATAGTTGTTGGAGAAATTTCTTTGACCAATTATGCTCATATAATCCTTCCTTATCTCCTTCATTGTATTCTCATGGCTCAAATTCAAAACTGTCACATCCTGATATATCGATCTACTCATTATCATTTGAATATTGGAAGGAAACAATTTGATTTTCATGACAACTTAAAATAGTAGATACATTTGATACAATGTCAAAAGTATTTACATCCCGGCTATCACTTTGAATATCATCAACCTCTTGATCATTATGAAAAGTGTCTTCTACTGCAACATACTTTTTATGACTATTTGATCCTTTACTCAACAAATCGAATTCATAACAACGTTCTTGATAAAGGAAATCAACTGGAAATTTCTCTTTGCAAAACAAATGAAACACATGATGAAAATGTCTTAGTGAAGTAATACAAGCAACCAAGAGTGATCTACACCAATCACGACCTGCTCCATCTAAAGAGTATGTAAACAATTTGATGAGGACATCTTCATGTATAAATTTCAGCTTAAGTATGCACTCATGAAAATCTAGTAAAAACTCAGTTGGCATTTCCCAATCTTCCCCTCTAAATCTAGGAAGGCATCCTTCCCATTCAATTCTATCAGACACGGGGTTTGGAAAACCAGATATATTTGAGAAATCACAAAATGCATACCTATGAGCAATAATATTGTCTAGTTCAAACCAGTGGAGTCACCCATAGATTCATCTATGATGAATTTGGAGTCGCCAGGTAGAAGATTGTAGTCAAGCTTGTGTTCTGCTCTTGTCTACCATCAAGAGTTGGATATGATCGTTGTCGTTCTCCCAAGGAAGATTTATTCACTTTCATCCTCGACAACAATGACAAAAATGTTAGCATTGAGAGTTACACTTAGAATACTATAAATGTAAGACCAATACCCATCAAAGTGTGGAAGATAAAAGTTTATGATAAATGGATGGAAAACTTAGAAAAGAATGTCAATCACATCTTACTTCATACAATATGCACCAACAAATAAGGCTTTGAATAAATTTGATCAAGGTTTTAAGAAATAAGATGAGCAAATGGAAGACTTAATAAGAAAAATGTAATATGCCTATCATCTACATCAGTTAGTATGACACACATATAAGGAATAACTCTTTGAAATAAGAACTTCTCATAATCAAAGAAAAAAATTCTGATATATTTGCAAAAATATCACAACAGATCTTCTATTGCAACAAAGCTACAATTAAGTCAAATGAATAATTCAATGGACTGTAATAAAAAATAGACAACAAATAGGTGATAAGGAACAAAATTGATTTCCATTATTCAAAGGATCTTAGGTTTGATACATACAATAGAAAGTGCCCTCTGCTACATAGACAATATCAAGAAAGTATGAGTTTCTCTCACTCTATTCCAACCCTTTCCTTATCAAAATCCACTTCCATATATAGTGAATCATCTCTATCTACCCTAAGGAGGTTGAAACCAAAGAGCTACATAGGATCCTCCTCCATTTAGGAGTCTTGTTACAAAAGATTCCAACACAAACCTAACAAATTCCTATTTTTTGGGATCTTATCTATTGAGATAAATGTCTTTTGAAACATGTCATGCTAGTTGATATGGAGATGGAACACATGTCCCTCATGTCCAAATAACTCCTAGGAGAGCATTCGAACCTTCCCTGATAGCTGGTAGCCTCCAAACAAGGCGAATATCCAACAACTATGCAAAACAAAGAGTTTGCAATGCACTGATGTTTTAATTTTATCTTTCAAATGCCAAACTGGGTCAGGCTGAATTTTGGTCAACAGGTCGATGCCAATATCATGCTCCTCCAAAAAATATTTTAGAAAAATCCACATCACCGTTTTGGATTTATGATCAAATCTTTAGAAGAAACTGCTACAGGAAATGAGTTTGTAGTGCCAGTTTGGTAAACCTGGGATTGATGTAGGTGCCATCAAAGTTGAACAGGTGTGCTTGCAAGCTATCTAACCTCCAATGTTCCTCCTTAACAAGTTTTCAACGCCTGTCTACCAGTTCATAGTGACAACTCAAACATCGCTTGAACACTTCATGGAGGCTATTATTTGATGGTATGACATAATCCCTGGAGAAGTGGTTAAATTGTAGGCTTTGAAAACCATAAATTCTCCTTGACATGATCCTATAATTGCAATGATGAAAAAATTGAAATCATGAAGTACTTAGAATATGCTACGAACTCTCCTAGTGAGTTAATAGCACATCAAACCATTTTGACTTGACACTTGAATGGATTGATAGTGACAAAGGGGAGACTTTGAGTACAACCTGGATGTATGACATGCCAAGGAAATGATGTAAAAAAAATAAAGGTATGACTCACGAGGCTTCTTACATTGTCATGACAACAATCACATATCTCAAACTTTAGACCAAGGCTAGACATAACCTTATTCATTTTGAAGCCAAATCTAACTTTATGATTACAACTAAAAGACTTAAACCTATGTCATATAATCCTTATGACTCAAAAAAAAAACCAAGGTGAATTTTTTGACCCACACAATCTATGTGTTAACAACCTTGAGATCACCAAGAGCCTGCCTTCGACCCAAAGATTGAGGCAAACGAACAAAATACCCTTCCTGGAACCTACACCCAAGAAGAAAATGATGGATTATTTTAAGGGAAATGGATTCCAACTCGCAACAACACTAGAAGAAGAAGAAATCCCCATTGTTACACAAAAACCAATAGGAGAAAAAGAGGAAAAAGAAGAAGAAACTCCCGCTGACACGCAAGAACCAACAAGAGCATTGAAGAATAATTAAACCCTTACCAACACACAAGAACCAACAAGGTCGATAGATAAAGTATCTATTGTAGATGAAGGAGACCAATGGAAGCATATAAAATAAGAAATAGTCACAGAGGCATGACAGACTAAGGCCACTACACACACTCTGAAGAAAATTCACCAGGCCCCCAAAAAGTGCAAGTCTGTAGGTACATACTCTGTTACACCCCTGTACTCATTTTTTATTCAGAGAAATAAAATGTTAGAATCAAGGAACAAGGGTTTTCAACATAGAATAAATGTTCTTGAGGGAAAATTTCCATGCCCATATGGGAGATTTGATTGCCTAGAACATACAACATAAATCATCATTGGCTCAGGGGCAGAGGATTTAGAAAACATAAAAGAGGCAGACACACATAAAAAATTGGCTGGCCCTGAATTGCAGAAGGAAACCACCTAGACATAAGTGCCTGGGAATTTTCTACCAGAGAGGGAATTGGCTATTCCTGAATTCTAGGAGGCAGCCACCCGAACAAAATGGGATAGGCTTGAGCTCCAGGAGGCAACACCCAAACATAATGGTATGATCTTGAGCTATAGGAAGCAGTTTTCCAAACATACCCTAGGGTAACTAAATATGTAGGGGTTCAAACATATAGTAGATATGTATGGGAGATGACTAAAGAGGATAAAAGGAAAGCAATGATAGAGGAATATGAACAATACATTATGCCAATAAAATAACACCAACATGTTGTTAAAATATTGAGGGAAAAATGGATAATACACCTACAATACCATAGGGCTAAATGAGATCAATGGAAACAAGAAACAAAAGAACAAGCATAAAAGATCCTCAAGCTGAAAGAACAAGTAGACACCTTAAAAACAAAAAATATCAAGCTTGGCCTATTGATGGACTCTGAACTCAGTTGCAGGGAACCTTCCCCTGTTTACAACTTGTTTATGCAAGAAAGGTACCTAATGTTTCAAAGGAAGGAATTAATCACTAGTAAACCCTATGAAATCACCTTTCCAAATACTTTCTTGGAAGCCTATTACGAGTGTACCAATGGAGAGAAGAATTTGTTGTGTAAGTTGTACCAACATAATATTTTTCTGCACCATGACACTCTGTGGAATACAAATATTTTTGGAAGAAATCAATTTCTTGTTTATCCAACTGAGTCAGTCATAGATATTTTATATTTTCCGTTGTAACCAATCGAGGAACAACCAAGATTCTCAAGGTTGTCCCTCAACATCATGAGAAAAATAAGGACTGTAATAGATATATAATTTATCCTCCATTCGAGCATGGATAGGAGGGGAGAAACATACAACAATGGATAGAGAACATAAGTCCCGTACTTTCCTTTATGCAATTTAACATAAATTTCTTGTTCCTATTCGAAGTGTGGAATGCATTAATATGAGTATTTAAGTGTCGTAATGGACTCTTAGACCAATACCTCGTCTAAGGAGGCAGTGTTGTGATTTATCCTACCCAACACCCAACATTTAATTCCAAATAAATCACTTATTGAATTAAAGCACAACTGAGTAATCAACTAAACATGTAGCAGGAGCATAAACAAGGAAACCAAATCAAGCACACATAAGCACCAATATTTTTGGGTAGATACCCTTGGAAAAAACCCCAGAGGGAAAACCAGTGTTGAGAATGATTTTATTATGCTAAAATCGGGACTCCCATAACATGAATAATGGCCCACTGAGAGAAATACAACTACATACAAACCTGACAAAGTTTGATATCTTGTACAAACCAAAACTACATGATTTTTGAGGTGTACATGATTGTCCTTCACTAAACCCGCGTATGTACGTGAATATCTTCACTGCAACCCGCGTACATGTACATGAAGTTTGTATGAAAAGCTACATACGAAATGACACTCTCATGTGGCTTCTTCCGATTAAAACCCACTTGCACTATGTCTGTTCTCTCCTCTCCTTGAATTGATCTCTAGATGGAAGTCCTTCTCCACCTATCCAAGATCTTGAATCACAATCCTTCGTGATCCAATCCTCTGTGTGTTAACTCTCTCAACACAATTCTATCAAGTGTCTTCCTCCTTCATCCTAGCCTTGCTTTTATAATTCTGATTTATAATCTATATCTAATCTCTAAAGTGATTGACGATTGAGATTACTTCTTACACCCACTTGAGATTTAGAAACATGCTAATTACTTTTAGCATTTTCTTTAAATAACTCAATTAACTAATCACATAATTAATTAATAAAAACAATTTACTTTAATAATTCATTTAAATAAAGTAAATTCAAGAGTAGAAGGTTTTGGACGATTTCCACATGTCTAGACACATAGACCCATGCAGAAATACCCGTCCGATGCTACCACTAGCATCCACACTCCCTCTTAGTGAGGAAGGTATTCTACACCACTCCAAGTCTGTCTTTGAAGAATACAAACTTCCCTTTATCGAAGGGTTTGGTTGAAATATATACAACCTACTCATTCGTGGAAATATATTGAAGCTTCACTGCTCCCTTTTGGATCCTTTCTCGAATGAAGTGGTATATGATCTCTATATTCTTGGACCTGTCATGGAATACTGGATTCTTTGAGAGTTGATAAAACTGTCATTATTGAAATATATCATTGTAGGCTTCAACTCCTGATAAAAAAATCTATAAGAAAATTGCAAAGTCAAATGACTTCACAACTAGCCATACTCACTGCCATATACTTTGACTATGTTGAACTAAGTGCTATGGAAGTTTGCTTCCTATTGAACTAGGTAATCACTCCTGATCCCATGCTGAAGCAATACCCTGAGGTCCTCTTTCTATCTATTGCAATACCTGCCCAATCTGAGTTTTCATATCCCTACAAATTCACTCTATCTTCTCCAAGATGTCTCAATCCATATGCCATTGTACCTCTCAAGTACCTGAACACATGTTTTGCTGAGATATAATGAACCTGCCTTATCTCCACCATGAATTGACTCATGGTGTTCACAACAAAACAAATATCTGTCTTGGTGTTGACCAAATACATCAAGGACCCTATCAATTGCCTATATATCTTGGGATCCACCAACTCTGAATATGAAGTCACCACCTTCTTCAGATTGGTAATCATAGGTGTAACCATCAATTTACAGTCCTCCATCCTGAATCTCCTCAAGATATTTACTGCATACTTCCCTTGTCCAAGGAATATCTCTCTCAATACCTGCCACACCTCTAACCCCCAAGAAATAATGCATCAAGCAAATGTCCTTTATCTCGAAATCACTCAATAAATCTGCTTTGCACCCTTCAATAAGCTCCTTTGCACATGTTATAAATAAATCATCAAAGTATAGAACCAAGATGAGTGGATCCGACCCAACAAGTATAAAGTATAATTTAGGATCCACCTCACTCTTGGTAAAGCCCATCCTTTTCAAGTATCTGTTGATCTTGGAATACCACACCCTAGGTTCCTATTTGAGTCCATACAAGGTTTTCTTAAGCCTATACACATGAGACTCCCTCCCATGTACCTCAAAGCCCCGAGGTTGATCTATGTATACTTTCTCCTCAATGATCTCGTTGAGGAAAGCTATTTTCACATCCCTCTGATGTATCCTCCACCTCATAATTGAAACAATAGAAATAACAATTTGAATAGAATCATACCTCATGACTGGAGCAAATGTCTCCTCGTATTCCACTCCTTATTTTTGGGAGAACCCTCTCACCACAAACAACACTTTGAACTTCTTGATGTACCATCTACAACATAATTGATCTTATAGAGCCACATGGAACTCAAAACTGATTTTCCCTATGATCTTGGAACTATGTCCCAAACATCTTTCCTCATAATAGAGGTGTACTCCTCTACCATGGCATCTCTCCATACTTATTGATCTAATGCTTCCTCAAAACTGGAAGGCTCAACATCAATGATGCTACTCTTAAGCGCCATATAGTTCAGAAAATTCTTTGAAGGCCTTCACTCTTTGAACACACTCCTAGGAGCCTCACCAACATCCCTCAATGTCTGTAACAACCACCATGGTCTCCCGACAAGACTGAACGGGGATAACTCATCCTCTCCATATGAAGTCTGAACTATTAACTGCTTCTCATCCTTTGAAGCCTGTTGCTCCTTGTCCTCTGTCACTGTTGATGACTTCTGAGATCTACTAGATGCCAAGTTCTCCTCAAAATTAACATCTCTTTTCACAACTGTATTCCTTTGTGCTATAATGAAGATCCCATAAGCCTTTTAGGTCTCACTGTACCTCAAAAATATACCCTTATGTCCTGAAGGCTCTAGCTTCATCCTCTTCTCCACAAGCACATGGATGTAAAATGGATAACCAAAGATCCTCAAATGACCAATCTATAACTTCACTCCTAAGAATTCCTCCTCTAGAGTCTTGTCCCCCAATATCCCATGTGGAATTTTGTTCTGCACATACACTATTGTGTTACATGCCTCTCCCCATAGGAACATAGGAAATTCCTGGTCATGTATCACAACCCTGGCATAATCGATGATGGACAATTTTTTTTGCTTCGCAACCCCATTCTGCTGAGGGTTGTATGATATTGTCAACTCTCTCTTGATCCCTACCTCATTGCATAAATCCTTGAAGTAATTGGAGGTTTACTCTCCCCCATTATCCGACCTCAATACCTTGATCTTCTTACATGTCTGGTTCTCTACCTGAGCTCTAAACTCTTGAAACCAACTAAATAACTCATCCTTGGTCTTCATAAAGAAACTCTAGGTTTTCCTAGAAAAATCATCAATAAATGTCATATAGTATGATGACCCCTGTAATTATGATACTAACATCGACCCACTCACATATAAATGGATAAGATCCAATATCCCCTTGGACCTATAACTCTCGCTACTAGGAAAATAATCCTTGGAATTATTTCCAAGTGCACACCCTTTGCACACTCCCTGTTACTCAATTCTGAACTTTGGAAGACTTGTAACAATATCCATTAGAATAAAAAATTCCCTGTAGTATAGGTGTCGCAACCTCATGTGACACAACTCACATAGGTTTTCACCGTCGTGTACCAAATATTGAACATGATTTCACTACAACCTGTACAAAGTGCCTTCTCTAACCCCAAATACTACTGCGTTTTCCATGATATATTTCTTTAGACGTATGAGTACCTGACCTCTCTGAAAAGTAACAACAAAACGCCCTTCCTCCATAGCTGAGACTTAAAGAAAATTATTCTTCAAACTTGGTATGTAAATCACATCATGGGCATCCAACGAACCTCTTGACTTGAGATGGAACATAACTGTTCCTTCTCCCTTCACTTCATACCTGGTTTCATCATCGAACTCCACATGAACATATGATTCATTCTATGTCACACTACTAAATAAATCCCATGCTTCTATCATATGACGAGATGCACCACTGTCCAAGAACCAAGCACTCCTCGTAGTTATGCTGGTAGAATGGAAAGAAACAAGTGAGTACTCCTTCTCAAACTTCACTGCAAACTCATTTAGTTGTGTCTTTGTTGATGCTACTATCTGCATCTTTCCATTACCCCTCTTCTTCTTCTCCAGACACTGTGATGCACAATTTCCATTCTTATGACATGAGAAACACTTGATTTTACTCAAGTCCTTCTTCTTTCCTGGTTGTGATGAACCTCCATCAATGTTACCCTTCTTGATAGAATTATTTCCTTTTCCCTTCCTTGTCTTACTGACAAGAACCAAGTTCTCTTCACTACCTCCATGTTTTCTACTCTTATAGTCCTCCCGAGTCTCTTCCTGGATGCAATCATCCCAAAGTCTCTACCAATCTAGGAGATGTTCCTGAGCGCAATCTCCCTTGACAAATGGTTCCCATGAATTGGGAAGACTATTCAATTCCACATTCACGAGATATGCATCCTATTTTTTCTCCCCTATGGTTGCAAGATGATCATTCACTTGTGTGATCCTCATGAGATAGATGATAACATTATAATATCTAGACATCTGCACCAATATGAGTTTATCCTTAAGACCATATTCCTATTCATGTTTGTGATCTGGAATAACACTACCAAGGCATCAAACATCTCTTTGACTGTCTTCTTCTTAGAGAAGTGAGGAACTAGATGATCCTTCATTGAATCTAAGATGACCCTCTGTGATTTTATATCTTTCTTGTTGTGATCTTCCAAAGCTACTAGATCTGTCAGTGGAGTAACAACTTTTTCCACTAACTCGCAAAGGTCATACTCCTTAAACGCCAAAGTTACTCTTTCTTTCCAAGAGAGGAAATTTGATGCTCCATGCAATCTACCTTCAACTCTTAATGGTGTTTATGCCATACCTAAGACGCGATAAAATACCCTGGAAATAAACTATTGCTGAAAACTACCCCTGTACTAACCTGTACAGACTTGTACGTGACTGTCACCACTAGATATTACATATGTACGCGACCGTGATCACTTAAACCCACATATGTATGTGACTGTGACCACTATGACCCACGAATATGCGATTGTGCTTAAATCCTCCCACATATGTACGTGAATGTGCTCAAAGCCTCCCATGTATGTACGTGAATGTGCTCAAAGCCTCCCATGTATGTACGTGAATGTGCTTTCTATGACCGCGTACACCTCAATAAACCTGCAAAAAATTAGTTATGCCTTAGTATGACTGTTTCTCGTAAATACGTCCTTCAATTTCCACTTGCTGGTTATGGATCTGCTATGGATATGAGATCATGTACTTGGTTTCATCCCTTTAGAGATCACACTTTGATACCATGTTGTGATTTCTACTTCCCAACACCCGATAATTAATTCCAAATAAATCACTTATTGAATTAAATCACAACTAAGTAATCAACTAAAGATGTAGCAAAAGAATAAACAAGGAAATCAAATCAAGCACACATAAACACCAATATTTTTTGGGTAAATACCCCTGGAAAAAACCCCGGAGGGAAACCAATGTTGAGAATGATTTTATTATGCTAACATCAAGGCTCCCGTAACAGGGATAATGACCCACTGAGATAAATACAACTGTAGATAAACCTAGAAAAGTCTAATCTGTTGTACGAACTAGAATTGCACAGTTTTCGAGGTGTACATGACTGTCCTTCACTAAACCCGTGTATGTATGCAACTGTATCAACTATGACCCGTGTACATGTACGAAAAGCTCCTTACAACGTGACACTCTCCTGTGGCTTCCTCTGACCGAAACCCACTTGCACTACCTCTGTTCTTTCGTCTCCTTGACCTGATCTCTAGATGGAAGTCCTTTTCCACTTCTCCAAGATCTTGAATCATAGTCCTTCATGATCCAATCCTCCATGTGTTGACTCTCTCAACACAAATCCTGTCAAGTGTCTTCCTCCCTCACCCTAGCCTTGATTTTATAATCATGAGTTATAATCTATTTCTAATATTCAAAGTGATTGATGATTGATATTAAGTCTCACACACACTTGAGATTTAGAAACATGCTAATTACTCTTAGCACTTTCCTTAAATAACTCAATTAACTAATTACATAATTAATTAATAAAAAAAATTACTTTAATAATTCCTTTAATTAAAGTAAATTCAGGAGTAGAAGGTTTTGAATGATTTCCACACATCTAGACACATAGACCCGTGTGGAAATACATGTTCGATGCTACCACTAGCATCAAAAGGCAGAGCCCCCTCCTTAGCTCGGTACTGTTTGTATTTTCTCTATTTTGTAGAATTAGTCGTAACATCATTTATATCTTTTCATTTATTTCCAACAATTCCTATTTAACATCTTGTTGTAACTTAGTACTAACATTGCATAGTGTTTCCTTTTGGTTTGCGAGTGAATGGTTGTAGCATATTTTTCTTATTTCCATTTATTTCCAAGAATTCCTCTATTAACATCTTGATGATTGTTGTAGCACGATAATTGTTTTCCGATTGATGAGTGAATAGCTGTAGCGTCTTTTCTATATTTTCATTTATTTCCAACAATTTCTCTATTTTACTTTGCTATAATTCTAACATTTCCCTTGCTATGATTTGGGTTGCTGCAACTCTGCATCACAACCTCTAGCTTTATAGTTAACAATTGTGCGGTTTACATATTGAGATGAATTATCCCATTTGTTTGAAATCACAGTGTGGTTTGATACTTATAGCCTGAGGATATATCTGTCACATTAATCAAGATCATCTTAATACTTGAACAAGTCACCTTTAGTTTTCCTGCAAGAGTGATTTACATTTCTGCAAGTGTGATTTACATTTCTGCAAGTGTGATTTATTTTTCCTACAAAAGTGATTTACTTTTCCTGCAAGAGCGATTAACTTACCGCAAGTGTGATTTACTTTCTTTCAAGAATGATTTACTTTTCCTTTACTTTACTGCAAGTGTGATTTAATTTGCTGCAACAGTGATTTACCTTTCTACAAGTGTGTCATTTACTTTACTGGAACTGTGTGTTTTCATTCTTGAAAGTGTGGAATTGATATATTTCAGTGACTTGTTGAAGCATATTGATATCTTTCCTTGTGAAATTCATTTGAAAAGTACTACAACCCATCGACAATTACAACATTATACTTTCATATAAAATGCACAACAGTTCATAAGTTCAATACGACCTCATATTGATAATTAAATGCACAACTCTTCAGTTGCTTACTAAATTAATTCCGTAGTAATTGAAAAGTCTGTCAAAGTCAAAATGTTGTTTGCAAACTTGGTGAAAAAAATGGACTTGAAAAATAAAAGGAAAATACATATATACAAGAAAGAAAGTACATAATTGAAAAACTTGAAAGCAACATTATGGTACATGGAGAAATTTTCATAGGCTAGTTGGAAACCCTTCTCTTAGGACTGCATGAAGTGTTTCAGGTGCCTGCCATTGATAGGACAATCAAACCACTATCCCTCTAGGTTACTCAAATGGAAATAGTTTGGAGTTTCGACGTAAACTTCCTCTATGACATATAGACCCAACCATAAGATATCAAACTTCCATGTTGCGAGGGTCTTTATGTATTTTATCCCAAAGGAGAATCATGTCTCCTTCCACAAAAATCATAGGCCTATCATTTTTGTCAAAGATATTCTTCATCTTATCCCAATACTCTTTAATTCTGCCATACACCTAGGTTAATTGCTCTTGAACTTGAACTAGCTGAAGTATCTTCCTTTGACGTTGTCAAATTCAAACATGATATCCTGTAGTGATTTCATTATAGGAAGCTCCAATTGAGAAAGTAGGACTACCTCCATGCCATAGATCATATGGAAAGGAGATTTGTAACCCTCTTGGTGTTGATCCTATCTGCCCATTTGGAATATTTGAGATGGGAGTCCCATGATCTTTTGGCCACTTCCTTGAGGGTATTATGTGGATGAATGATCCAAGCTGATATTCCATTTCTGGGAAAAAACTCTATCATCTGTAATGAGGAGAAATCCTTTGTATTATTTGTAATTATTTTCCCTGGGTAGCCGAACCTGGACAAGATTCTTTCTTCACAGATTCTGATGACAAGATAGTTAGTAGCATGCATGGTGGGGATGGATTATACCCATTTAGTGAAATATTCAGTGGCTATGAGGATACATTTATGTTGGCCACTAGATGGAGAGTGTATGTTGTTGAAATAATGTAAGTGCAAAGAGTATTCTTATTCTTATTGTTATTTTATTCATAGGATTAATCCCCATTGTGGATTAATCATGTCGGTAATTGTATTAGGACCAAATCCCCCTTTGCGGATTGGTCAACAAACAATTGTAATAGGAAAAATAAGAAGTTGGCCCCAACAGTTATTATTGAGACCCAAAAATAAATTAAAGGTGGGTTTACCCACCCAGAGTGAGAGGTCGGCCTTGCCAGTGAAGACCCTTCACACGTGCCAGTCTTGTATATATAGAGAGGCTAGCGCGTCACTCTAACACACAACTCACTTGCTCATTCTTAAGAGGCAAGTTGCAACTTACCAGTTGGAGAGAGGGAGAAGAGTGGCACATCTTTTGGAGAGGACTATCTGTATTGGTTTGAGTTATCTCTTGACATTATATTGGAAATTTATGATAAGGAAGTTTTGCTGGGTTTTCTTCCCCTAGAGGGTTTCCCAGGATAAATGTTGTGTCTCTTGTGAATGTGTATTTCTCAGTGATCTTGTTCTTATGTTGCTCTTATCTATTGAAATG
>ML802210.1:252778-279314 GCA_009831015.1 Picea engelmannii | reverse complement strand
CTATTACTTTCCTTATTATTATTATTTTCCTCGAAACCAGAAGTAGAGGAACCACTATTATGTATGCATAAACACCTGAAGAGTTACAACTTATTACTGGATTTTGCTACTACAATTAATAAAATTCTTGTGCACTTAGCCACCCGA
This sequence comes from Picea engelmannii, assembly GCA_009831015.1. NCBI lineage: Eukaryota > Viridiplantae > Streptophyta > Pinopsida > Pinales > Pinaceae > Picea > Picea engelmannii. The sequence goes on along the minus strand of ML802210.1, from coordinate 279,167 downwards.
GTTCCTGAAGAAACTTGATCCATTGAATGAATAAACAACACTGAGGATACTTCATTTACTGTTTTCTAGCAAATCGTTTTGAATTTCAATGATTCATTCATTATTGATGGATTCATTATTAAATGATGCCCAAAAACAGTAAATCGTTTTGAATTTCAATGATTGATTCATTATTAAATGATGCCCAAATCAAAATAAAGGAAAACATGTGCAAAATAAATGCAATGAGCCCAAACCCTAATTCAAGAAAAAAGGGACTACGAGCACTACAAGATATATTACATAAGCGCATTGAACCCAGTTGAACCCTAAATCCAATTCATTCATGAGGAATGAACCCAACAATATATAGAATTGACCTGGTCGCTTAGCTTTTAGATGCCAAATTATGTGAAACACCTCATTAAATTCGTTCAATTTGTTTTTAAACTAATTGGAAAAGGCTACATGTATTTAGTTTATTTGATCGTAGACTACCATGTGTGTTTGTTTAGATGGGGTTGTGTTGACTAAACCACATCCTAACAAATTGTGACAAATTAAACACAGAGTTGTAGGTTCCATTTATAAGATCTACAACTCGTAGACTCACTCTCAACACAACACAGTTGCAAAATACTGCGCGCCACAAACTTCGTTGCTCATCTCTTAGGACTTACCACCCAGTGGGAAACCTACTGGATTTACTGCGCGTTGTGATAAAATACTTAAGGGAACGATTTATAGATGCAGAAACAACACAGTGCTATGCTTAGCACATAAACTCATAAATACACATGAAATTGTGAACACACAAAATAATTGATATTAATACTTCCGTGTTGTGTGCTAATACAAAATACAATATTGTATCGAGCTCCGACTCCAATGACTTCTGCAACACACAGAGTTTGTGCTCTCAGACTTCTTCGACTACCTTCTAGTGTTTCTCCTCTCGACTGTTCTCTCTGTTGTTCTTCTGCATATTGACTTCCTACAGACTCAAACATATATAGACATAGAAGCTAAAACTAACTCAACAATACAGATGAAAATTAATTCGACTAACTCTCAACTACTTAACTAGAATCAATAAAGATAAAGATCGACTCCATTAATTAAATTCCCTACTTGCCGATTGACTAAACCGTAAACGTAAGAGGAAAACTAAATAAACTGTAGTTGCAAACTTACGGACTGATAGTCTGAAAAATCGACGGATACATAAAGCTCACCGACTTGTAATTACTATTTCCAACACTTCCCCTTAATTATAAGTAGGTGGGATTACAAAAATTTATCTCAAAAATTGAATTTACACATATTGTCACACATCTGTTACTACGCAGATGTTATAGCCCTAAAATGTCCTACTCATGCATACATGGAATTAGCCCTCTTACTAGTAGAGTTTTCCAAATCATTGCTAAGAAGCTCTACTTAAAAAACCAATTTTTAGAGCATGTAGGCGCCTTGCACTACGTGGATAAAAGGTACAGTTACTGGTCCTCTCTTATATTGCTTTTTTTTCATTTATTTTGGTATGTTTGGGGTAGAGTAGAAACTAGATTGAATTTTAGATGGTCATTCTCTCTGTCTATATCTTAAACCCTGGTATAGTTAAAGGGGGGATTTTCCTGCTCGCAGAACTGGTGACCATACTGAGGATCTTTCTAGGGTTTTTAGGGAGTTTTTGGGTTGATTGATTGGTTTTGTTTGCCTTTCGAGTTTCAATCAAGTTTACCGAGTCTTTTTAGGGTTTCTGGTCACCTCTAAGGTGCATACCAGCCTTCCGTGCCCTGTAAGTCTGCCTTGTATTTTTATTTTTGAAAAGTCTCGAAGGTGTACGCGGTCTGTTTTGGGTTTGCCCACGTACATACACGCTCTGCACAGTAGAAAACCCACGTACATACGAAGGTTGTTGATGCAACAACTTGCGTCTCTGTTTCATGAAAGTTTTTTTTTAGTAAAGAGAGAGTTTGTCTCTTTCCTGATAGAAGTTCAGATTTCTCAGGACTTTCTTGAATCAGTCAGAGTCTCTGTCTGTGGCCATAGCTTGGGTATAAGTTCCATTTTACTTGTTTCCTTGGTCTTCTTGTGTTTTCCCTAAAAGGTTTAGAGCGAGCTGTCAAGTCTCAAATCCGCCTTTTGGTTTCTTGGTTGAATACATGCGATCCGCAATGGGATTAGGGTCTTTATCAATTTTTTTTTCAGTTTTCTCTTTGTCCATGTTCCTTACTTTGAAAAACCAAAAAGCTTACTTCAATTTTTTCTCGTTAAATCAGTTCGAAAAATAAATAAAAAAGGAGAATTTATTTTCTTGCATTTAGTTTGGTAAAGTAGTCAAGGTCGTTATTTGCAAAAGAAAGAGAGTCTTCATTTCCAAGTTCTTTTCAATTTCCTGAAATATAAGTAGTTTTTAATCAAACGAAAGCAAGTTTTAGGATTTCTTCATTTACAAGATCTTGAAATATCAGTTAGAAAAGTTGAATTTACAAAGACTTGTTTACAACCATTCCTTTAATTTTGAAGTATTTTTTTTTTCTTTCAAGTGCTTTAAAGTTACCTTCCTTATTTGTCTCTTCATAACACCATCATTTTCACTACCGTACCTTTTGAGTAAATCAAGCCTTAATAATAACGCCTAATCTAAAATATATTAGAATTTTTTGTTTGTAGGGTTCACAAACTAGTTTAGGGGTTTAGGGCCTTGAATTAGGTGTGAAGAGGAAACTCTTCATAGCCACTTTAAAACAAACATTGGAGTCTGAGTTTGGGAGTTATTTAAGTCCAGTGTTGTAAGAGTTAGCTGGGACCCCCCTCTAACACAGGGGATAAACATGAGGTCACGTAATGAAAGGCAGAGGAGATAACCCCTCCAACGTTGGACTGAATGTAGTGGGGAATGTAAATTGAGGGTCTTTCTTGGGAAAAATATCTATCACATTTTCCTACAGAGCTTCGTGGACCTCGAATCCATTGGAGATCCTCAGTTGTCTTCCGGACCACTTTCTTTCGATACCCTTGAAGGGATTCAGACTTGTTATCCTACTCATTACAATCTACCCAACTGTCGATTGTACCCGCTTGGTGACTGATTGGGAACTGGCAACCTGGTTGCCCATATTTTACGGACTTACACAGGTGAATGCGGGGGTATACCGTGGTACCTAGGGCAGGCATCGGATCGCGCTTCGCAGAGTATACCCGAAGGGTGCTTCCATGTTTGAGTTGCACTTGCACCGGTTAGTTACTCTAGTGTCGATTGGCGTAACCATCCTTCCCACTAGTTATTCGACTACTTGATTTATCTTTAGTAAAACGTTTAGTGTGTTCTACGCTAGTCAAGCCTTACTGTGTCGCTTGATAATTTCACAAAGTGGAAGATCAACAGCTTCGCTGGCCGTGAAGGATTTTGGGCCTATCATTGGTTACTTTGGAGCCACCTCCACCATCGTTGAGACGAAGACTTGATCAAGAAAGGTCGTCAGACTTCGAGTTCGTTTGGTCCCCCCTATTTGGACGTCAGATGTACATAGTGTGCAGTCGATGAATCCCAAGGCCAACCAACAAACTGAGGGAAAGAAGAAACAACTGAATAAGAAGGGTAAAGGGGATAAAAATGCTACCAATAATGTTGTCAGGGGAAAAACGAAGAAGAAGAAGTTGAAGTATCAGTGTAATCTCTGCACGGAAGACCACCCGACTCATCTGTACCCTCGGCTTGTAGAATCCTCGAAGCTATTAGCACAACAACAACATGTTATGCTGATGAACCCTTTTCTACAAGGGAAAAACATGGCTCACGATTTTGCATCCACGAGCGTGGCAGGGGGCAGTCAGGTACCCCCCGCGCCTACCAATAACAACCTGAATGCAAATATTTACATGATGAATGTCGAGGCTCATTCAGTGACCAGGGCCAAGACTACGAAATGTCAGAATTTGTCGATAAGGGAAAGGAGGCCACTAACCCACATACTCCTCTCCAAATTGAAAAGGCAGTGGGAGAAATGATGACTTGCATCCCTAAAGGTGGGTTTAAGAATGCTGCTCATAATCCAAACATGAGGGACACCTAGAACTACTTCGTTGTAGAGCATCTGACACAGACCCCCTGTGCAATGTTTGCTCTGGAAGTCCTCCAGAGTTTCCCCTCGTAGAGAAAATCTATGTTGTCCGCCTTGGGAGTGGCAGGGATTTGTAACCCAGGAGCGATTGTTTTCGATCCAACCGACTTAAAACCTCGTCTTCCTCGCCACGTTTCCTTTCAGATAGTAGTGGCTTACACCACAAAATATTTTACACGAATTTTTTTTCGTACAGTGGTTGATGAGGGTGCCTCGACTTGCGTGATGTCGTTGGCATATTGGAAAGCCATTGGCCAGCCTAAGTTGTCTCTGTCACCTACGTTGATTATGACATTTGATAGTCAGCCGTTTATACCGCACAAAATTATTCCTTCCTTCCCCATGCAGTTGGGAGGTAAAACTGTGTGTGTCGAAGTTGAAGTGGTCCATGTGCCTTTCGACTATAACCTGTTGTTAGGAAGGAGTTGGACTTATGTGATTCATGTGGTGGTTGCTACGGTTTTTCGGGTCTTGTGTTTTCCGCACAAGGGTTGGATTGTGACCATCGACCAATTGTATTTCTCTTGTCCTGACCCTTCACCGGGGGCTTCCACGGTCCTGATGATTGATAATCCGCAACCTGGCACTTTCAAATTAGGTGTCGGTTTGTTTTCGTCGTTGATGGGAACCTTTGATTACCCGCTGCCTTACAACGATGTAAGGCTTCTATTGGTTGTTCCCGACCAGCCGAGGGCTACAATTTTGCAAGTATCGTCATTCTGAATGAGCTAATTTAACGATCCATGGAATTTACCTTCCCATCGGCCTCGATGGAAGGGATAGGGAATCATGGCATGGCCATGTCCTTATCCGTGGCTGAGGTTGCGTACATCATTGTCCAGCAGACTTTGACCAACCCCGATTTGGCTCCGTCATAGGAATTAGATCCAGTTCTCGAGCCTCTTTGGGCTCAAAATTCTCTTGCCACTCAATATCCTTTAGACTTGGTCTTTCCCTTTGACAAGGTGATTCTTGAGGCAATGAATGGTCCCGATAGACTTTGGGATGATCTACATCATAGATCTTACTTCCTTCTTGAGCTTAGGAGATTTTTTTTTGAGCGCGAATGGAGATAATCCTTGTCCTATCAATCCTATGGATACGCATGGAGTTTATGCCGAGTGTAACATGGAAAGCATTGCTACAAAGATTCCAATCGATATCTCCAAAACCCCTAGCATTGTGGAGAATGTTTTTGTCGGAGTGGATTTCTCCCCCGAAGAGATTCAAACTTACACCGAGTTATTCAAATAATTTGGCGAGGTATTTGTCTGGTCTTACGAGGAAATTCCAGGCATCGACCCACGAATTGTCGAGCATGAAATTACGACTTACCCTAATGCCAAACCAGTCTGACAGAAGCTTCGTCTAGTAAATCCTCGAAAAGCGACAACAATCAAGGCAGAATAGAAAAACTACTCAAAGATGGTTTTATCTACCCTGTACAATTGATGAAATGGCTGTCAAACCCAGTTCCGTTTAACAAGAAATAGGGCACGATTCACGTGTGTATGGACTTCTGTGATTTGAATAAGGCCTGCCCGAAAGATAATTTCCATACCTCGTTCATCGATCAGATTGTCGATGAATGTGCAGGATGTGAAGTTTTTTCATTCATGGATGGTTTTTCGGGATACAATCAGATTCAAATCAAACCCGAGGACCAACATAAAACAACTTTTATTTGTTTTTGGGATACCTTCACGTATCATAAGATACCTTTTGGCTTGAAGAATGTTGGAGCCACCTTTCAGCGGGCCATGTTGTTCTCTTTACACGAACTCAAACACATAGTCGAGGAATATATGGATGATCTAGCATCACATTCTCGCAAGAGATTTGATCATCCCACCCTTCTATGACTAATATTTGAGAGATGTCGTTATTATCACATTCACTTGAATCCTAACAAGTGCAGTTTTTGCATGACGTCAGGTCTTATTTTAGCTTTTATTGTATCGACAACAAGGATCATGGTCGATCCTCTCAAGGTTGAGGAAATATTTCAATTGTCTCTCCCGTGCACGATACCCCAGCTTCAGAGCTTATAGGGGAAAGTGAATTTTCTTCGGTGTTTTGTCACAAATTACGTCGAGATCACTAAAGGGTTTATGCATCTCTTGAAAAAAGGGGTCCCATTCTGTTGGGATGAAGCTGCTCAATGCTCCTTTGAAGCGTTGAAACGTGCCCTAATGTCTGCCCCTCTGCTTTGACCTTCTGATTATAATAAATATTTCTTATTGTATTTGGCTGTTGTAGAGTCAACCATCGACATGGTATTGGTTCAAGAAGATGATATGCTCGAGGAGAACGTTATATATTACCTTAGCCGAGGCCTGGTTGGACCGGAGCTCAACTATTCTCATGTTGAGAAACTTACTTTAGCAGTTTTTCATGCTATCCAACAGTTCTGTCACTACATTCTGCTTCGCAAGACCACTGTCATTGTCATCATCAACCCTTTCCAATATGTGTTAATATGATGGGTCATTGACAAAAATATTAGTAGATGGATCGTCATCTTATAGGAATTTGACTTGGATTTTGTTTCTGTGAAATCCAAAAAGTCGTTGGTATTTGCCGAACTCATTTCGAAACTTCCGGTCGAGTCTAGTGATATCATGCCCGAAGAGTTTCCTATTAATGGATATTTTTTTCTAATTGCATATTCAGACCCCAGGTATGGAGATATACTTGTGTATCTCTAGACTTTGAAGTTCCTTGCTTCCGCTTCCCGCGATGAGCGTCGACGAATTCGACATAAGGTGCGAAACTATCTTATATGAAGAGGCAAAGCTCGTTTTGAATGACTGTCACACTAGAGAATGTGGTGATCATTTGTCTGGGTTGGAAACAACCCAAAATATTATACATGAAGGTTACTTATGGCCCTCATTAATCAAGGATTGTGTAGAGGTGGTTAAGAAGTGCCACCCGTGCCAGATCTTCTGTCGAAAGATGCAGGCACATCCTGATCCTATGTTTCCAGTCATTGTTGTTAGTCCTTTCACTAAGTGAGGGATTTAATTTACTACATGTCACTTGGCCTCAGCCAGGGGGCATCGTTACATCACTGTAGCAGTAGACTACTTCACAAAGTGGGTCGAAGCTATGCCAACATTTAGCAATGGTGGAGAAACTGTGGCTTTTTTCATCTTTAATCAGATAGTAGAAAGGTTCGGTATCCCAAGGAGATTGTCACTGACCATGGCAGTCACTTCCAAAACAAAAGATGACTGAATTAATGTCAAAGCTTAGGTTCAAACAAGAACCTTCATCACCTTATCACCCGCAAGTGAATGGTCAGGTTGAAGCTGTGAATAAGTCTCTTAAGACTATTCTTTAGCGAACGATCAATTTTTCCAAGTCGAATTGGCATTTGATGTTATATTCAACATTGTGGGGCCTACCGAACATTTGTGAATACTGCCACCGATTTTTCACCTTTTCAACTCATATATGGGCTGGAAGCAGTCTTACCTATTGAGTGACAGATTCCTTCTTTAAAGTTGGCAGTAGAATTACTGTTGGACACTTCACCGCTTGAGGAACTCCTTCTCTATCTCGAGAAACTTGATGAGTAGGGTTGTGATGCAGCCTTATCCGATGAGGCTCATAAGCAACGAGTCAAGTGTCAGTATGATCGGTCTGTTCTTCCTCAGATTTTCTTTGAAGGTGATCTTGTCCTAGTCTATGATCAAGAAAAATATCCCCTGGGGGCAGGCAAGTTCAAACCCATGTGGTTCAGACCATTCATTGTGAAATAGGTCTTGGAGAAGGGTGCTTACTGTATGGTTTATTTTGAGGAAAATTCCTTGGCGGAGCCTAGAAATGGGCTCTACCTTAAGAAGTAATACTCTTAGGTTGGTCACCTGGGTGACTTCTTGTATATATGTATAACTTCTTATACATTTTTGTCTTTTTTTGTTTTGTGGACGCTTATTTATTTATGTATTCTTTTTCACTATGGAAGATGTCAAGTGAATTAGAGGTTTATTTTGGGTTCGTGGACGACGCTAGCTGGCACACTTGGAGGCTTGCTTCCGCAGCTTGGGTGATTTTCTCACCTGGAGGCCAGTTGTTATCTTCCAAAGGTATTTGTTTAGGCGATGCTACAAACAATGTTGTCGAGTATAGTGCAGTGATAGAATTTCTTCGTGACGCTTTGTCACAGGGTATTTCTCACTTCTGGGTCTACCTAGATGCTCAGCTTGTGATGTCCCAGTTAAATGGGGTCTACTGCATTTATGATCCCACTCTGCACCGATGATTCCTTAGGGTATGCCTCTTATAATGATCTTTCAATGACATTACATATATCCATGTTCCTAGGAGATTTAATCATCTAACAAATACTCTAGCTAATCAAATTTTAGATTGGCATGTTGCACACACATAAAAGAAAAGAACACACATACACATGTAAATACATTTGTAAAAAGTCATCCATAAGACAAGAAAGATGTAAATATATATATATATATATATGTGTGTGTGTGTGTGTGTGTGTGTGTGTGTGTGTGTGTGTGTCCAAAAATAGTGTCATGAGTACATAGGTGGGCATAAGCGCCTCAAAAGTGATCAGTATACATCGATGGGATTATGCCCTTAGAAAATACATATGGTACAAAAAGTGCCCTCAACACATCGACATTCTAATTCTAGCTAAGGACGAGGCCTGTTGGCGCTGTTATAGTGTACAATGACGTTCTCCAAACACTGGAATAACTGGATCCAAGTCCGAGGCACCCCTATTACATGAGGCTGCATAGAAGGGGGGAGATCCTCGATCTCGACCATAGGGACAACATGAGTGAGCACAGTGAGGTTGCACTCCACTCGTCGTAGAACTCTGTCAGCCTCTCCAGCTAGTGGTCCCCCTGCAGCTGCTGGTCCTTTGGCTACTGTTGGTCCTACCTCAGGCCGAGGATATCGTCTAGTCCTAGCGAAGTTTGTTAGTTGTACATGCCCCACATCTGTACACAACAAATACACAAATCAATAATCTATACATGCATAAAAAGGATATATATAAAAATTAAAAATCTAAATAAAAATTTAAAAAATATGTTACTTATCTTGCCTCGCTCCTCTCCGGGAGGCACAGGCATGTCCAGGTCTCTAGTGAAGTTGATCCCTATACATGGGTTATCCTTGATCACTAGGATCTAACCTGCCAACCAGTCAAAAAAAAATTCATTGAATGCCTCTATGGTCCTCCCTCCACCGTGTCGAGGCAACAACGATGCCCACCTGATCACTGCTGGAAAGGAGGCTACATGCCCTCATACCGTCTCTCTGGTACTGAGACTGGGCACCCTATCAAAGAAGAAATAACACAAGATGGTACCGAACCCGAAGTTCTTGTTAGTACGCCACCGACACTCTGTAAGTTGTCTCTTCATGCATACCAGCATGGTCGTACTCCAGTAAAAAATGTTGGCATCCAAACACTGAATGGCACAATGCATGTGTGCCCGGGAGGCCTGGTGAAGGGTTGTGGATCCAATAAGTCTCCAGATCAAAAGTAATATCACACACAAAGATAAACTGGTGATCTTGTGGATTGGCACCTGAGAGCCTACCTTCTCAGTGTCGACCTCACAACACATATGAATGTAGTACTCGATGTTGAAAGGCCCTGGAGGAAAAGTCGTCAAGTTAACTGGTTCCCCTCTTCTTGAGAGGCCAGTCAAGAAGTACATGTCTTCTGTGGTTGGGGTCAGCGATTGACCCTCTAGCATGAAAGCCTCTACATCATGATCTCAATACTACACAAGAGCATTGAGCAACCTCGATTGTGCCCTCATAAATGGACACTAGAAAAACTTCCATAACTCACACTGTTTCATTGCGACAATGGCTATAGGGTCCTCTTCGATCAAGACATTGAGCTCCTCCTGCTCTCTCTCTTTCTCCAGTGAACATACATCATGTTTCATGGAAAAAATGGAAGAAAGTCACTACTTGATTTTTATTTTTTCAAAGTCTACAAAGGTGTATGCGGGCTGTTTTGTAAACAATCATGTGTTTACGCGGGTTGTTGGTTTCTTGCCCGAGTACATACGTGAGCTGGCCTTGGACAACTCACGTACACGCAGAGTCTCTCTATTTACAAGAGCGTGCCCCCTCAAAACACTAAATTAGAGTATAAATAAGGAATTAGATTGCAATTATGAGTGATTTGTGTTTACTTGGTCCAAACAGAAGGTCGTTTCGCCCATTGAAGCTCCCGGAATCCACTCTTTTAGTAAATGGGTCTTTTCACCTTTTGGTTGATTTTCAAATTGCAATGGTAAAAATGAGTTGTCCACTTCTATTTATAGAAGTTTTTGTCCCTTTTGCCCCTTTTTGTCCCCCTTTGTCATTTTTCTTGGCTTGGTGATCACTTGATTTCACTTCTGAGTTTTCTATTGGTTGTTCCTGTACTCTTTTCCTTTTGGTTTGGTAATATTTTTTGATATTGGTCACTTTTTGGGTATCCTTCGGTAAAAGTCATTTTTTCAACTTTTTGCATATAAGTTAGGATTTCATTCCCACTTTCTGCATCTTGTTGTCTTTTTCACTTTTCCATAGGATCGACCCCACCGAAGTGCAACACAAAACCTTCATTGCTACTCTAGAAGTGTCATAATTAGGTGGTAGAGCCTACCTTTACATGAATTCACTAGGTAGATCCTTGCTGCATTTTTGGCATCCATGCTATCAGTAATGACTATAGGCTTGGGAGTCCTTGTTAGTCCTGCCATGATTACGAAATAAAGCCTCATTTTTTTGATTCACCATCATCCTAGATCTTACCCTCGGGACTGCCTAATGAGCACACTTTGTTGTCTTTCAAGCTCGCTTTGAAATTCAAAAGCAACAACCAACGAGACTGTATTTATTATTTTCGATCTCATCTGGATTAACTGAGAAAAGTATCCCTCTAGAGTCTTCTTTAAGCCCTTTTCAGAATCTCTAAAAATGAAAAGATTGTTGAGCGATCTTGTTTCCCTTCACGCTCGCCAAACTCAAACTTGAAGGCACATCTGTTCGGTGGTAGTTTACCCCTTTTTCGGTCTGGATGGCTAATTTTACGAATAAAGGTATGCTCTAGGAACTTCGGTTCGCTAGAAGAGTATTCTCAAGTGTAAGTTTAACCCTTTTTCGGGCCTGAGGGACTAAATCTTCGAAAAAGGAACATTGTCCTTGGTTTTGGTTTATCACCTTTTTCGGGCCTTGGAGATTACTTACGAAAAAAGAACCCCCCCTAGAGTCCATGGTTAAGCTCTTTTCAGACTCCCTAAAATTGAAAACATCGCCAAGTGACCTTGTTCCATCACACTCGTTAAATTGGTCCAGAAGAACATCTACTGGCATGAGTTTAACCCTTTTTCTAGCTTGTAGATTCGTCTTGCCAGGAGAGTTCTCCTCAATTAATTTTATACTTTTTTGGGATAAGGATACTAAACCTAGAAAAAAGGTTGTGAGTCCATAGTTAAGCTCTTTTCAGACTCCTTAAAATTGAAAACATTGTCAAGTGATCTTGCCTTTGTCACACTCGTTAAAATGGTTTTGAATAGATGTCTTTTCGATGCAAGTTTAACCCTTTTTCGAACCGACTAGACTATTTCTGAAGAAGGTACTCCCTGGAGTCTTCTTTTGCGTTTTTTCAGATTCTCTAAATGTGAAAAAACTACCAAGCTTACCTTCTCCGGGCTCGTAAAAAATTACATAGAAGGGGTCTCACTATGTCTTGCGTAATCGCATTGTGGGTCTCATCTTTGCATCTTTGGCCTAATGGCGGCTCCATGTTTTTCTCAACTGAACCTTTGAAGCATTCCTTATATGCAATACTTGTAACACTTCTTGCCTCTGTGACTTGACAGCTTGACCCATGGAGGAATTTTCCCCGACTGTCCTTTTCCAGCACTTGTCTCCTTGCTCTAAGAATTTGTATGTTCCATGTACTTGGAACTAGTATTCTTTCTTGTGGCACTCATTCCTCCTTTGTAACGTAGCATTCTTTTATTTGTTTTCAAGGTCTTTAAAAATTTGAAAAAGACAAAAAAATCAAATATTCCAAAAAGAGGGGACGAGAAATATTTATTCTTTTTCAGCAGAAAATAGAGTCTCCCTTGGACAAAGCACATCCTTATGTTTTTTCATCAAGCATTGGGATCTAGTATGACCTTAGGAAGTTGTTCTCTCTACATAGAGTTGTGTCCTTCTCCATTTGGTTACTCTTCCAAACATATGGAGAGTTTGTGGTGCTTCCTGCATCACGAACTTATGACAATGTCATGCTTCTTGAGTCTAATCATATTTCGTGATTTTTTCCAAGGGAAGTTTTACCCAACATGAGTCGAAATTTCTACAGTTTGTCTCTTTACTTTAATGAGTTGGCCATCCCAAAATTCCAGTCAAGTCCATTTTCGAAATCGACGGAGTTCTCTGCCTCATCATTGAGATCCTATAGTCTTTTCCCGACGGACTGTCGAATACCTCAGGGTAGTGAGTTATACATTCCCATTGTAATCCTACCTGGGTTTTGAATATCTTGAAGTTGTTTTTCAAGCTACGAAGATGTCATCTCCATCCGTAGGCGTCACTAGCTTCTTGAAGATACATACTATACTTGTATATCTTCGATTGATTTTGATATTTAGATCCGTTGTGTATTGCTTGCGGATACACTTTATATAGTTATATGACATGGATCTGTAGTGTATTTCATTGGCATCCATGATTCGATTCATCCTGAGCATGGGTATGCCCGCCTCAGAGAGACAATTGTTGTTTTGCAGATGGCACCTCTCGAACTCTGGTCCCGGGCTCACTCGATTTTGTACATTGGTGAAGATGTTGTAATGTATTTTGTCCATTAGTTTCTATTATGACCTCACACATTAGGGGGCATCTGTTATAGCCCTAAAATTCCCTACTCATGCATACATGGCATTGACCCTCTTACTTGCATAATTTTCCAAATCATTGTTGAGAATCTCTACTTAAAAAATCAATTTTTGGAGCATGTACGCTCCCTGCACCACTACAGCCCACGTACATACGCTTGTTGCATGCTAGACAAACCACATACATACGCTTGTTTCACACTAGACAACCCGTGTATTCTTGCAAAAGTTGCAAAAATTAATTTTTTTAAGGAATTTGGTGAAATTCACAAGCTATTGGAGGTTTCCCAACCAATTCACCTACTATAGCCCAACCCCCAATCGAATAACCATCCTTTTTTCATATAAAAGGAGCTGTTGGGGTCTCATTTCACTAAGATGCATAAGAACAATGAAACTCTGCCCAATTTCATCTCCCTTCCTTTCCCAAGCATTTGCTACCTTTTGTGAGTTACCACCTCAACATTCCCTCTTCGACCCCTTGTTCTTCCATTCAATCCATTCCCTTCCCTTGAGGTGATCATAAGATTGAGAGAAGAGGCCTATTCAAGTTTCACTTGGAGCATTGTAAAAAGGATCCTAGACTAGGTTCGCGGAACAGTGGCCGACATGGATTGTAAGTTTTAGTCTTTGTTTGATGAATAAAAGAATCTCTTTTCCCAGTCCCAAATGACGATGTTTTGTGTATTTTCTTTGATTTATACATAGCATTTGATATCTAACCCTAATTTATAAATAGAAATAGCATGCTTGTAGTCCTTGTTTTCTTAGTCTTGGATGTAGATCAACCTTGGGAGGAGGCTTGCAGTCTTTGGAACTACAGAGCTTTAGGAGATCATCACCAGACATGGGATAAAAGGTACGGTTACAAATCCTCTCTTCTATTGCTTTCTTTTAATTTATCTTGGTATCTTTGGGGTAGAGTAGAAACTAGATTGTCTATATCTTAACCCCGGGTATAGTTAAAGGGGGGATTTTCCCACTAGCAACAGACTCTCAGACTATTGCGCAGATGGTAAAATGCATCTCTTGCTAAAGATTTTGTGAAAATATTTGCGACTTGATCTTTAGACTTGCAAAATTCTAAATAGATCTCTTTGTTATTCACCAATTCTCTAACAAAATTATACCTTGTATCAATGTGTTTGGTTTTCTTGTGAAACACATGATTCATTGATAACATGATGGTTTAATTGTTGTCACAAAATATTGTAGTTGGTTCCTGTTGATTCTGCAACAAACATTTTAACATTCTTCTCATCTAAACTATTTGAAAAGCTATGTTTGTAGCTGCGACGTACTCTACTTCTATTGAAGAAAGAGTCACTATGGGATGCTTCCTTGATGCCCATGATACTATACATGTTCCAAAATGAAATGTGTACCCAGAGTTACTTTTCCCGTCATCTATGTTGCCTCCATGATCACTGTCAGTGTATCCAATGAATATGAAATCTTCTGAAGTAGAATATCTAATGCCAAAATATTTAGTTCCATTCACATATCTCAAAATTCTCTTTCCTGCCTTCCAATGTGATTCTTTTGGAGTTTCCATGAACCTTGAAATCAGGCTCACTCCATACATAATATCATGCCTTATTGTTGTAAGATACATAAGACTGCCTACCAGTCTTTTAAATAGTGTGGGATCCACCTTTGACCCTTTATCTTCCTTTCTTAATTTCAATCATGTTATGATAGGTGTTGGGGCTGCCTTGGAATTTACCATATTGAATATTTTCATAATTTCATGTGCATACTTAGATTGTGAGATAAACATACCAGTTTTGGAATGGTGAACTTCAAAGCTCCAAAAATATCTCATAAGTCGTAAATTAGTCATTTCAAATTCATCCTTCATGATCGAATTAAATTCTTTTATGCCAAAATCACCTGTAAAAATTAAATCATCTACATATAAGAAAACAATTAACATGTTACCTTGTTGATTTCCTTTGATGTATAGTGTTGGCTTACATTCACTTCTCTAAAATCCATTCTATGTGAGATAGGAATCTATGCGATTGTACCAAGCTCTGGAAGCTTGCTTTAACCCATACAATGCTTTCTTCAACCTGTACACTTTGTCTTCTTATCCTGGAAATTCATAGCCTTGTGGTTGTTCCACATACACTTCTTCTTCTAAATGTCCATTCAGGAATGTTGACTTTACATCCATTTGATAAACTGGCCATTTGTTTTTCGCGACAATAGCTAACATAGTTCTGTCTGTGTCCATGTGCACAACTGGCGCAAATGTTTCATTGAAATCAATTCCATGTTGTTGTGTAAAATCTCTTGCAACTAGCCTTGCCTTGTGCTTCTGCACATTTCCTTCTGCATCTTGCTTGGTTTTATAAATCCATTTGACACTTACCACATCCTTGTCTTCAGGTTCATAAACCAACTTCCATGTTTGATTGTTCTCTATGCATTCAATTTCTTCATCCATGGCTTGTGACCATACATAATTTTTGACAGCTTCTTCAAAAGTTAAAGCATTATCTATTTGTGAAAACAGAGCAAAGAATGAAAATGAATTTGTTGTGTCCTCATTATAGATGTTGCGCAAACTTCTTGTCTTTCTTGGTAACAAACTTGCTAATGTTGGATCTAGAGATGTAGAACTACTTGGACTCTAGGTATGTTGCGCTCTAGGTGTAGACTGCACACCCGTTGATCTTCCTGGAGTATTTTTCACTGTAATTTGAGTCACAGTACCAGGTGTAGCATGGATTGCGCATTACCTTATACATGGTGTCTGAATCACCTCTTCTTTTGTGTCACCATGCTCCATTACATAAATAATTTTGGTTGTCTTTTCTATGCTTCCATCCCATGCTTCATTCTCCATGAACTGAACATCATGAATGATTATGACCTTCCTTGTGACAGGGTCATACAACTTGTATCCTTTTTTATTTATTTATAATACCCAACAAATATACATTTATGTCCTTTGTTGTCCATCTTCTTTCTCAACTCATTTGGAACATGTGCGTATGTAACACAACCAAAAAAATTTAAGTGTGCCACATTATGCTTCATACATGTCCAGGATTCTTGAGGGACTTTGTTCTTCACACTTTTTGTCAGACATATGTTCATAATGTATACTGTAGTTTGTTGAAATAATGTAACTGCAAAGAGTATTCTATTTATTGTTGATATATTATTCATTAGATCAATCCCCTTTTGCGGATTGATTATGTCGGATATTGTAAATAACCAAATCCCCTTTTGCGGATTGGTAAAACCCTAATTGTAATAGGTAGAATGAGAAGTCACCCCCCAGATTAATTAAAGGTGGTTATAACCACCCATATTGAGAATTCTGCCCTGCCAGTGAAAAGTCACCTGCCATATTGTATAAATAAAGAGGCCAACGCCTCATTTGGAAACACACTCACTTGTTCATTAGAGCACAAGTTTGGAGCTGCAGTTGGAGAAGAAAGAAGAGAGGGAGAGGCACATTATTGGGAGAGGATTTTTTGTATTTTTTTGATTTATCTCTTGGAATTGTATTGGCTATCTATATTAAGGAATTTTTTTTTGGGTTTTCTCCCCCATGAGGGTTTCCCAGGATAAATGATGCGTCTCTTGTGATTTTGTATTTCTCAGTGATCCTATCTATGCTATTGTTATCCAATGAAATGAAAGGAAACTCAATAATAGCTTAAACCTTAACATGGTATCAGAGTTAAGCTGAAGAGAGCATCTTTCACAAAAGAAAGTGAAAAACGTCATTGTTGTCGTACATGCAAATTAAGGATTTTTGTTGGAGAAGTATTTCAACCCCAAAACCATCTAGAAAAGTGCACCCTTCCTCAAGGATCACTTTGGCATCCTCAACGCAACTTTTCAATGGCTAGATCTCCCAGAAAGTGAAACCCTAGTTTTCACAAAGTACGAGAAGTACCAAAAAACCAGAGTACCAGAAGTACCAAAAAACCAAAAGCACCAGTACAAAAATCCACAGATCAAGTTTGGAAGGGTAAAAGTTGGATTTTCTGAAATCTAACCACACCATGCTACTCACCTCAGCCAAGCGCACCACCTGGTAAGTTCATAATTTAATTTTGAGCATTTCCATTTTTGGTCATTTTCCGAGCCCCAGGTAAAATATGTCTGCAAGCACTAAGCTTGTTGACAAGCTGGAAGGTGTGGAAAAATTTCGTGCTTGGAAGTATAGGATTGGTCTCATTCTTGAAGAAAATGACCTAGCAATATTTATCAAAGAAGAAGTACCAAAACTCGCCGATGCTGCAGATAAATAAAAACACCACAAGGACATAATTAGGGCCAAAAGAATCATTGCAGACTCGATCAAAGATCACTTGATTCCTCAAGTGTCATCAAAGAAGACTTTGAAAGAAATGTTTGATGCCATAACCAGACTATATGAAGGAAATAACATAAACCGGAAGATGAATCTAAGAACTCAACTCAAGAATAAAAGGATGCAGAGAGGAGAATCAATCCAAGAATATTTCTCCAGAATATCTCAATTCAAAGAACAACTAGAAGCAATCGGATATGATATTGATGAAGACGAACTTATAATGATGAACCTTAATGGTCTCTCAAGACCTTGGTATTCATTCATCCAAACCATTTGTGCAAGAAAGGAGAAACTACTATTTGACGGTCTGTGGGAAGAATGCATTCAAGAAGAATCAAGAGTAGCCAACCGAGAATCTTTACTTTCAAGAGACCAAGATCAAGCCCTAGCTACTCAAACTAAAGGAGGAAGAAAGAAGTCTTACTTCCAGAAAGAAACTCATAAAGAGTCTAACCCCCAAAACAAATTCAGTCATAAAGAATGTCAACCAAAGAGATTCTAGAAGAAAGGACAAAGAAAGGAAAGAGATTACTCATCTGTCCAATGCTACCATTGTGACAAGATGGGACATATTGCAAGACATTGTCCAACTAGACGAGAATAATACAAGAGGAAAAATAAGAGATATCATGCCCATGTAGTCGAAGATGAAGAACCACCCGCAAATATGTTAAGAGAACAAATTAAAGACTATGTCTTAATATCGGCCCTCTCAGGATCGGTAACACCTGGAGAGGACACTTGGCTCATTGATAGTGGTGCTTCCAAGCACATGAAAAGTCAAAGAGATGTTCTCTCTTGCCTTTTAGAAAATAAGTTTTCTCAGAAAGTTACACTTGGAGATGATTATCAATACCCCATCAAGGGAGTGGGAGAATCAAACTACAAACTTAATTCAGGGACTCTAATGAAGATGAAGGACATACTCTATGTACCATGTTTGACAAAGAACCTACTCTCCATGTCATCTTTAGAAAAGAAATGCTTCAGGATTGCCTTTATAGATGGAGAATTTCTTATGTGGGCTAAAGGAGAAACCATGAAAGAAGCGATGGTCATTGGAAAATAAGAAGGTGGCCTGTATAAACTAAAGAGTCACTCAGAAGCATCCATGACCCATGCTATTGAGAATCCATGTGAACTTTGGCATAGAATATTAGCACGCATCAACTACAAGGCATTATTGTATGTATGGAAGGTAGTCACAGGTATACCATAACTCAAGGTTGATCATGAAGGTGTGTGCGGTGGATGTGCACAAGGGAAGAACATCAAGAACCTTTTTCCAAAGAGAGACAACGAAGCAGAAGGAGTACTAGAACTCATTCACTCAAATGTGTGTGGACCAATGCCATCATCCTCCATCAGTGGGTATGTATACTATGTATCTTTTATTGATGATTGTTCTCGTAAAACCTGGGTTTACTTGTTGAAATCAAAAGATGAAGTGTTCAGTAAATTCAAGGAATTCAAAGACTTGATAGAGAATCTTTCTGAAAGAAAGATCAAGATACTCAGGTGAGATAATAGAGGAGAATACACCTCAAAAGAGTGTGTAAACTATTGCAAGGATCTCTGGATTAAGAGGGAGCTCACCACGCCTTACAATCGTGAACAAAACAGTGTGGCAAAAAGAAAGAATAAAACAATAATGGAAGCAGTGAAGACCATGATCCATGATCAAGATCTTCCAATGTGATTATGGGCATAAGCGGAAAAAACAACAGTATATGTACAAAACCGATTGTCCCATAGTGCACTTGGGTTCAAGACCCCTGAAGATATGTTCTCCGGAAATAAGCCATAAGTAATCCATCTCAAAATATTTGGCTGCCCAGTATTTGTACATATTCCAAAAGAAAAGAGAAACAAGTTGGACCCTTCAAGAAAGAAGGGAATATTTGTTGGATACTGTGAGGTCTCCAAGGCCTTCAAGTTTTATATACTAGGTCATAATCATATTGAGATCAGCAGGGATGTGACCTTTGATGAAGACACAACACTCAAGAAATCCATAAGATGTCAGCTTGAAGAAGTATATGAAGAGGAACTTGTAGCTGCCATAGTTGCAGTGAGGGAAGTTCCCAGAATTACAGAACCAATGAGGGAATTCATAACTTCCCCTGATGAGGAAATTATGGAAGATCATGACATAGTAGAATTTCAAGAACCCCCCTCAGATGATGATCTCCCATAAGAGAAAACCTGCTTGGGCTAGGGATCTTATTCAAGATGGAGAGGTGTATGGTGTTCCTGAAGGAACCACGAGACATGTGAAGAGACCTAAGCCATTCTCCAGTTATATGGCTTTGATGTGTGATCTCCTAGAGAAGGAGCCTACCTACTTTGAAGAAGCCATTCAGAAGAAAGAATGGGCAGATTCCATGACAGAAGAATACCAATCCATAATAAAGAATGATGTATGGGAAATAGTTCCCAGACCGAAGAGCAAGGATGTGGTATCTTCCAAATGGATTTTCAAAATAAAACATGCTACTGATGGAAGTATTGAGAAGTACAAAGCAAGGTTTGTCACTCATGGCTTTTCTCAAAAGGAAGGCATTGAATATGAAGAGACATTCGCTCCTATATCCAGATACACTTCGAACATAACCATCATAGCCCTTGCAACTAAGATGAAGTAGAAGTTACACCAGATGGACGTAAAGACAACCTTCCTAAATGGTGTCATCGAAGAAGAAGTGTATATAGAACAACCTCAAGGATTTGAAGTTGAAGACAATAAGACTCATGTCTGCAAGTTGAAGAAGGCTCTGTATGGGTTGAAGCAAGCTCCTAGAGCTTAGTATGGAAGGATAGACAGTTTTCTGACGAGCTTGGGCTTTACCAAGAGTAAAGTTGATTCTAACCTCTACTTCAAGGTTATGAATGATGAGCCAGTGATATTGTTGCTGTATGTGGATGACTTATTCTTAATTGGAGAAGAAAATCTCATCACTAAATGTAAGAAGAAGCTCTCTTCATAATTTGAGATGAAAGACCTTGGCCTAATGCATTATTTCTTAGGTCTTGAGGTATGGCAGAGCCCAGAGAGAATCTTCCTTAACCAAGGGAAGTATGCAGTTGAAATCCTGAAGATAATTGATATGTTGGAGTGCAAGTCCATGAATACACCCATGGAAATGAAGCTGAAGCTTCTGGTCGACACTTCGTCAGAATTGATTGATGCCACACTGTATAGACAGATGATTGGATTGGTGATGTATCTGACGAATGCCAGATTAGATATATGTTTTTTCGTGAACACTTTGAGTCAGTTTCTGGTAGAACCCATACATGTTCACCTAGTTGCTGCAAAACATGTGATCAGGTACCTTAAGGGTACATTAGATTATGGTCTCAGTTATGATGGAGATCATAATTTCACACTGAGTGGGTACACTGATTCAGATTGGGCTGGAAGTGTCTTTGACAGGAAGAGCACTTTAGGATGTTGTTTCAGTTTGGGATCAACCATGATCTCATGGCAGAGTAGGAAGGAATCAAGCATTGCTCTCAGTACAATGGAAGCAGAATACATTGCTGCATGTTCTGCAAGTTGTGAAGCCATATGGCTTCATAAGTTGTTGACTGGTCTATTCGACCTAGAGATGGAAGAAACCACGATCCTATGTGATAACTAGAACTATATAAAGATGACAAAGAATCTTTTATTTCATGACAAGTCAAAACACATAGAGATCCGATACCATTACATCTGTGACATGGTGCAGAGAGGAGCCATAAAGCTCCAATATGTTAGCACGAATGAATAGGTTGCCGATGTGTTGACCAATCCTCTATCTCGTGTAAAGTTTGAGCAGTTTTGAGATAAGCTTGGTATAGTACGAAATGACCTCCCTCGATAGGGGGAGAAATGTTGTGTTGATATGCCAGCCTAGTGATGTGCTTCCAACTTAATTGTTGTGTGGTGATGCCAACCTAGTGATGTGCTTCCAGCTTAATTGTTGTATTGAGATTCCTGCTTAATTGTTGTGTTGTGATTCCAGCTTAATTGTTGTGTTGAGATTTCAACTTAATTGTTGTGTTGAGATTCCATCTTAATTTTTGTGTTGTTATTCCAGCTTAATTGTTGTGTTGAGATTATAGCTTAATTGTTGTGTTGTGATTCCAGCTTAATTGTTGTGTTGTGATTCCAGCTTAATTGTTGTGTGATGTGCCATCCTCGTGTTGTGATGATGTGGCCAACCTCATGCTATGATGATGATGTATTAGTTTTATACTAATCCATATTGATGTAGATGATGATTTCATTCCATTGTGAATGACAATGTTGCCGATGAGAAAAACTTTCGATGATTTATAGATACGCCAGTCAGTGTTCCAAGATGTTGTTGATGATGTTGTCCTCTCTCTCACTTGATGCTATTGTAGAATACCCTTCTTGTTAAGGGGGAGTTTTGAAATAATGTAACTGCAAAGAGTATTCTATTTATTATTGATATATTGTTCATTAGATCAATCCCATTTTGCAGATTGATCATGTCGGGTATTGTAAATAACCAAATCCCCTTTTGCGGATTGGTAAAACCCTAATTGTAATAGGCAGAATGAGAAGTCGGCCCCCAGATTAATTAAAGGTGGTTATAACCACCCAGATTGAGAAGTTGGCCCTGTTAGTGAAAAGTCACCTGCTAGATTGTATAAATAAAGAGGCCAACGCCTCATTTGGACACACACTCACTTGTTCATCAGAGCACAAGTTCGGAGCTGCAGTTGGAGAAGAAAGAAGAGAGAGAGAGGCACATTATTGGGAGAGGACTTTCTATATTTGTTTGAGTTATCTCTTGGCATTGTATTGGATATCTATATTAAGGAAGATTTTGTTGGATTTTCTCCCCCATGAGGGTTTCCCAGGATAAATGATGTGTCTCTTGTGATTTTGTATTTCTCAGTGATCCTATCTATGCTATTGCTATCTAATGAAATGAAAAGAAACTCAACAATAACTTAAACCTTAACACAGTTTCTACTGCTTCAACCCAATACTCATTTAACAAATGTTTGGCTACCAACATACTGCGTGCCATCTCCATGATGGTTTTGTTCTTTCTTTCTGTGACACCATTCTATTGTGGTGTATATCACGTGGTAAATTGCTTGTAGATGCCATGCATTTTACAAAAGTTCTGAAATTCTCTTGACATATATTCTCCTCCTCTATAATTTCTTAGACACTTGATGTAATAACCACTTTGCTTCTCCACAAGTGATTTGAACCACTGAAAACAACTCAATGCATCAGATTTATGCTTCAGGAAATAAATCCATGTCTTTCTTGACAAATCATCGATAAATGTTAGAAAATAAGTAATGACTCCTATAGATGGAGTTTGCATTGGTCTAAAAATGTCTGAGTGTACAATTTCCAGTGGAGTTTTTGTTTTGTATGACTTGCCAACTAGAAATGATTCTCAATGTTGCTTTCCAAAAATACAACCTTCACACATTCTTTCTAGTTTTTCAACCAATTGCAAACCTTCCACCATATCCTTTGTGCGTAGCAGCTTTAGTCCTCCAAAGTTCAAATGTCCAAATCTAAAATGGCATAACCAAGAATCATCCTATATTGCAGATTGGAATGTTTCCTGCATATTTGCGTCATTTTCTCCTTTCTTGATACTGCACGCACTATCTTCTTCATTGGAACTACGCGCACTTTCTGCTGTAAATGCAGTGTCTAACTACACATCTTTTACTTTACAACAACTAGCGTTGTATTTTTCTTCTTGGATGACTTCAATGTCAATGGGAACATTCTGTCACTTTTCATCTGGATTATTGCAATAAGTTTATTGCTTGGATATATGTCCATAATCACACAATGATTATCTTCCATGTAGATTATGTATCCTTTTTGTAACAATTATCTTGTGCTCATCAAACTATACTTCAATCCAGAAACATAATATACATCAGGAATAACTTTTTGTTCTCCTTGTTTGGTTAAAATGTTTATACTGCCTTTGCCTAAGACAGTGACTTGGATGTATGTTCCAAGTGTATCCTTGGTTTGGACTAACTTATCCAAACTAGAAAACAATTCTATGTTTCTAGTCACGTGGTTACTACAACCTGAATCTAAATACCATATGTCATATGGACTTGCTTGAGTAACATTGCATTCAATTGGAGATACTATAGGCATTGCTTCAGCACACACCATTACATAGCACTGGAGGGACTATTTGCGTTGTGAAATTGATCTTGACCTTGCTTGTTCTGATTATACTATCTCTTCCTACACTCATATGCATAATGTCCATACTTTTTATAATAATGGCACTGAATATTTGATTTTTTAGTTCTCTAACCACTTGACTTACTGTTATTTTGACTTTGTCCTCTTCCACCATTATTTCTAGGACTATTGCTGCGTCAACCTCTAGTAGAACTTATTCCTCTTCCTCTAGAGTTAGATTTCCTCCTTAGTCTTCCACGACTTATAGATGATTGCACAAAAATTGCATTCTCTAATGAAATATTTGATCTATTCAATCCGTGTTCATGATTAATGAGGGAAGCTTGCAGTTCATCTAGACTAAAATGACTCAGATCTTTGCTCTCTTCCAGAGTCACAACTAGAGTATCAAATTTAGGAGGAAGATTCCTAAGCACCTTCTCAACAAATTTCTTGTCTTCTTTGGTTTCACCATGAGACTTAATCTGATTTATCAGGCCAATGACATGGGTGTAAAATAAATCTACTCAATTTGCGTCTTTCATTGACATAGTTTCAAAATATCCTCTAAGAATCTGTAATTTTGAAATCTTGAATTTGTCCATACCTCGATAAGAGGTTTGTAATATGTCCCATGCTTTCTTGGCTTGCTTTGTTGATGAAACTCTTGGGAGTATGCTCTCATGCATGGCTTGATGTATTCAAAACATCGCCTTTCCATCCTTCTTCGTTTGATCTTTCAAAGCATCCTTCTCAGCTTGTGTGAGTGCATTGTACGTTGCCTGATCTGTTGGTTCCACATATCGATTCTCGACTATCTCCCATACATCTTGACCTCAGAATAATGCCTTCATGCTCAAGGAACATAACTCATAATTTTTTCCTATGAAAGTGGGAGGTTGCAAATTTGAAGTAGAAGCCATATTTCACTTTATGACAGAGTTGTTGCTCTGATCAACTTGTGTTGATAAAATCTTCTTTTATCAACCTACTCTGATACCATATCTAATATCTACAACGCATAGACTCACTTTGCGCAACACATTTGCAAAATACTGCGCGCCAAAAAATCCGTCGTTGATCTCTCGGGACTTACTGCACAGTGGGAAACCTATTGGATTTACAACACGCTATGATAAAACACTTAAGGAACGATTTATAGATGCAAAAACAACATACTACTATGCTTATCACATAAACTCATAAATACACATGAAATTGTGAACAAACAAAATACTTGATATTAATAACTTCGGTGTTGCGTGCTAATACAAAATAGAATACCGTGTCGAGATTCGACTCCAACGACTTCTTAGACTTCTGCAACACACAGAGCTTGTGCTCTCATACTTCTTCGACTTCAGTTGTTGTTGATCCTCTCGATTTTTCTCTCTATTCTTCTTTTGCATATTGACTTCCTATAGACTCGGACATATATAGACTATGACTGAAACTTCTTACAGAAGCTTAAACTTACTCAACAATCAAGATGAAAATTAATTTGACTGACTCTCAACTACTTAACTAGACTCGAGAAAGACAAAGATCGGCTCCATTAATTAACTCCCCTGCTTGCCGATTGACTAAACCAAGTTTGCGTAAATGTAAGAGGAAAACTAAATAAGCTGTAGTTGTAGACTGACAATTGTCTGACTCACTGACAAATCGACAGAGACATAAATTTCACCGACTTGTAATTACTATTTCCAACACTATTTTCGATGTGTATAGATTATGTCCCTAACACAAAATATGTCAATGTTGTAATATCTTTGCTCAACAGGTAACATAACATTGTTCAATTTTGCAATGTATAACCAAGAACACAATATCCAAGGGGGGTTGCGCACGATATAAACTATAAGTTTATTTACCAGCTAAATGATCCCAATTGTGTAGTTAATTGTTATGAGAATTTTAGGGAGAACTATTTAGGTTAGGTATGCTTCTATAACCTTGAGCGATCTACCAATGATTTGAAATGAGTTTGTTTAAGAAACCCTATTGCATTGAGATCCATTGTTTGTGAAGGAAGGTTTCTAGAGGGTGAAATATTTCAAGCGCCCCGTGAAAAATTTCGTTGTTGCGAATTAGTATGCAGGACTAAAGATTTTAACACAGAGAATTTATCTTATCATATCTTAAGGGAAAAGCTCATAAAATATCTTGGACGTCTCATTATTTTAATTGTCTAGTTTACCTTAGTTTATAGCATCGATTCAGCTCTTCATAAACTAGATCCGCTTTTATGTAATCTGCATTCCGTTATAGATCCATTGACATAGATCTGCATGGATCTGCCCAACACTCTTCCTATGCGTTCAGCAATTTGAAAACACCAAGCGAGTTTCTCATTTGACGATCTACCTTCCAGGATCTGGCCTTGATGAGTTGCGGCTTATACAATCTCCTCCAAAAATTTGGAACATCACACAAAACTACCCGATGCAAATCACACAGGCCCTATTCCTAGGAAGGAAATCTAACTGGCAGGAAGGGATACACAATACCCAATGAGGAGATTGATATCATTCATGGAAATGAAGCTTCTGATACAATAATTTTTTTACTAGGTGTTGTAGCCTGTAGAACTTGACAACGACTAACTGATATCCGATAAGACCAAATAACCTATAATAACAGATCAGATAATTCATCTGGAAGCGAATAATAAAATATCCGATACTCCATCAAGGAAATCGACAGATTTTAACGAGACCTGACAAGGAAGTCTGGCATCGAAATGTAACAGATCTGAAACACTATCAAAGTCATTAAGAGAAATGGTTATTTACATTGAGGTTTTTGTCTCTATTAGAATGTGCTATCCCAACACACC
>ML802210.1:236331-251280 GCA_009831015.1 Picea engelmannii | reverse complement strand
CCCCCTTGCATTCAAACCATTCATTCAACCCCCCAACCTAGTAATTATAGCCAAGCCATAATCCATATGGGTCTGGATGAATGCAAGAAGTTCATGGCCGAAAAAGTGGCAAGCCATGCAGCAGGAACATGCACTCACATTAAGGCGTGCACGTTCTTGCGAACGTACACGCGTTCCTAAACCTTTAGGTTTGGAGGTGGTTGAACCTACATGAGGCTTGCCATGTAGGTTTAGTGGCAAGAACATGTGTGCGTTCCTAAGAATGTGTGCATGTCCCTACCGATAAATTCTTTTAAGAGGCCGCATGCGCTATTTGTGGTTATTGTGAACAAACAACGATCACGTTTCTACTCTCATTGAGTGAATAGAGGAGTTAGAGAGGAGCTAGATAGGAAGTATATTTCCACCATGTCTAGGTATGTTTGATTTATCTTATTTTTAACCCAATTTAGTTATTTCCAATTTAGTCTTTTACTTCCAATAATCTAAATTAAAAAATAAAATAAAATGCAATTTTGTATTTTAATTAAAAAACCAACCTAATTTAGATGTCATAGATTTTAAATTGCAACATATATAATAAAATGGAACCCCGAGACAATGAAAACCACTCATAAGAAAACCAAGAAGATCAAAACCCCAAACCACCACAACCACCCAATGTAAACACTCAAATTGATGAGGGGTTGGCTATATTAAGAACCCTTGAGGAACAATTAAGGGACACTAGAGAGCCTAACAGAGTCTCTTTGACCACTTCTTTGGACATCACTGCGAAGTCCATTGTAAGTTCCCAAAGGAAATTAACCTCTATTTCTGATTATAGGGAAAGAATGTATGAGTACTACAACACTGGTTTGGACAGAAAATAAGTCAAACACGAGGGCATTTCAAAACCACAAATATTGTCTATTTTTAGGGATTATAGTGTTAGCTCTCCAGGAGTCCTTCTCAGGTTGTATCTTGAAGAAGCCTGGTAACTTAAAGTGTGATTGATTTTGTCTTTATGTTTGGATCAAAGTGGGATAACTGACCTACTGGATTGGTATCAAGACAGTCAAATGTTTATAACCAAATAAGACAATGCTTTCAAGAATTAATGATAAGATAGATAACTTAACTGTGGGTGAAGAAGCCTATGTTTATTAACCAGGACACACATGTGATGGGTTAAATAATATTGTGTAGATTACTATTAAATCAAGCATATGAATTGACTAAATGAGATACCAGTCATTAGCAGTTAAGACAAACTTGAATCAAAGTACAGAAAGAGAAAGGTAATGGAAATCTGACATCAATAATGAAAGGAAATTGTGATTTGTATTATATATCTGAAAGTCTATTACAATAGCATCAAGGTTTCTGTATCCAGACTCGAATCCCCAGTCTATAAAATTGATAGGCTTTATAGCCTTTACAAGCAATTTCAGATCCTGAGATATTGGATCTGAAATACTAATAATAGAAATATGTTACAAAAATATTTCAAAGAGTATGGATCTAGTCCATTTCTAGAATTCGATTTGTCTTCAATCCTCTAAGTCTTCGACAACTGCATGAAGGTCGTGATGTATGATGACAAGGCTGATGTCTTTCTTCAATAGATGGATATGTTCCTCAACAACTGTAAGTAGTCTTCAATAATGATAGGCTAATCATCAACCTATCTACCTTGTTTAATACCTCAAAACTAAACAAGATGCCAAAATGTATGGAGCATTTTGTTTGAGACCACTTTATGCTTCATCACCAAAAATCCCCTTTGCTCAAACGCCAAATCTTCAAAATATGTTTTTAACAGTTTTGGCGGCTCGTTTGCCTTGAAAAATGCGAGTTAGCTGCCGAAAGCCCTTATTTTCGGTGGCTAACTATGTGTTGTTATGATGATTATGCCACCGAAAAGCATGTGTTTGTCAAAAATATAAACAATTCAAAATTGAGTTTTCTTGATTATTTGGACTAATCCACTTGCAAATTTTGAGCGACCTCTGCAAGAACATGCAAATCTGAGTGTGTAACTATTTTGGCCTTCGACTTTTTGATTTTTTTCTTCAAATTATTAGCTAATATCCATAACCTGTGATTGTCCTTTATGATTCTCTTCTTCTTATTATTTTCCTTTACACTTTCAAGTGCCAATCTTTCCAAGGCTGCATTGGTTTCTGTGAAATTCTTTGATAGAGTCTCATATCTGGCCTTTATCACCCTCTCTAGCACTTCCTGTTGTGTTATTTTCTCTTTGAGTTTCTTAATCTTCTTTGATTTGTTCTGCTTCTTTCTGCTGCTAGATGTTTCACCTTTTTCAAGACTTGTGAACATCTCAGTCTCTGGTGCTTGCTCCATGGAAAATTCTATATTTTCATCAACATGGACTTCTTCTTTTTCTGGTTCTCAATCTGAATCTGAGTATGGAAAATTTAGAAAATTTGTCTTCTTTCATGCAACCTTCTCTGTGTCTTCATCAAAATCCAGCTTCTTCTTTGCTTTTTTGGCTTTTGAGATGGATCCTAGTTATGCTGATGGTTCAGGAGTGATGGCTCTCCTCCTTTTCAAACTGCTTTGAGGAGTCATTGATTTCTTACCTTCTTTCTTCTTAGCTTTGTCAGGTTCAGATTGTAACTCAAAACCTTCCCAGAATACAAAATGTTACCATGTCCTTTCTTTCTTCTTTAATTCTTCTACAGTGATCATCTTTATCAAACCAAAATGAAAAAGGGTATTCTGAATGCTGTCTGGTTTAGCCTGAACTCTGTTGCACATCTTAGTAAGAATTTTGTGGAAATAGAATGGCAGATTTAATGGTGTCTTAAAGTGACCCATTAGCTTGAAATGATACATCATGACCCTGTCATACCTTCCTTCTGTAGTTATGTATAATTGGATGGATTTGAGAAGAGTTTTCCATTTTTTTTCCAAGTGGGAACTAGGAATGTCTTTTTTCTAGATTATGTCTTGAAACTCTGGTTTCAAATATGGTCTAAATTCCAGGTTTTTTGTGACTATAGTCTTGAACCAGTTCTGCCTTGTCCTTGGCATGCCTGTAGCAGAGGCTATGGCGGCTTCATCTGATTGTATCTCCAAAGAGACAGCTGTGGCCTTTTCCCCATCAAAAGACTTAGCAAAAACTTATGTGATACCCTGGTGGTATACCTCCTGTAGCCTTTCGACATAAATGAGACAACCTGCATCTGAAAAATACAGGTGGATTTCTAGGTGAGATTGTAAATACTGTATGTTTTCTAGCTCCTTTATGAGAGGTGGACCTCCTCACCTTTTCTCCATCTGCAATAACCACGAATTAATCTAAAAGACCTGAAAACAATATTTCTTACCAATAGGCAAGATCTTGCAGGCGAAAGTGAATGACTTCTGTGTTATCAAATGGTGAAAAGAGTGCCTTTTATAAACCTCCATCATGTGTTGTGTTTAAATTCGAATGATGGCTTTTTGCTGATGTTAATAAGATTTAGGAACGAGTGAAAAAATGAAATGATGGCTGAACAATATTTTGGTATGATAAGACAACAAAACCCTCACAT
Source organism: Picea engelmannii (assembly GCA_009831015.1). Taxonomy (NCBI): domain Eukaryota; kingdom Viridiplantae; phylum Streptophyta; class Pinopsida; order Pinales; family Pinaceae; genus Picea; species Picea engelmannii. The sequence continues at coordinate 247,738 of ML802210.1, read as the reverse complement.
GATCTGCATAACCATTTTGAAATGATTAACACATAAACGATGGCTGAGAACGTGGGATAATGCCAAAAAGCCACTTCAACGGTCATTATGTCTTGATGACATGTGTCCTTCAATCCACATTCAAGCTTGCTTGATGTGATGTATAAAAAAACTGTTTCGCACTTTCGCCAAATCCTCTGTCTTTTTGCAAATGTCGTTTTGCCGCCGGAAGCTTGAACTTTTAGTGGCTCATCTTAATCTTTAAAACAACATTAGCCGCCGAAAATTTTTTCTTTGATTTTTTGAAAACAATAAATGTCAAATCGACTTATTATTTGGACTTTACAACTTATTCTCTATGCTTGGAGACCATAGACCACAAAAAATAAAAAATGACACTTATTCATGACTATGCTATCACCTAAAAATCAAATAGAATGAAAAGTTTATTTTAGGAGATAACATCTGGCTCCTATTGGGGATGAAATCCTCCCTGTGAGGTTTCAAGAAATTTTATTGACTCAGTAGCCTTCCTATCACCTAAGACTCAAAACTGACTTGACTCAGTATTCCATTGGGCATGGAGTTATTTTGACACACAAATTGAAAATAAATATTTACAATAGAGCAAGGCTTGAGAAAGCCTCGTGAGAAATAAAGTTTGAGAAAACGCCCATTGAAAGGGCCTCTTGTGACTTCTTCACCTTCCAAATTATGGAGAAAAAAAAGTGTTATTCTGTTGTACCTGTGCAACAATGAATGGACCTATCCACAATGCATCAAATTTTCCATGTTTACTGTTCTCTTGTCTCGTTGCATCCCACTTTAGTACCAGGTCCCATGTTTTAAAGATGTTTGTCTTCACCTTCTTGTCAAAAGTCTCTTTCATCCTTCTCTGATGCAATTCTGTTTTCTCCAAAAGCTGTTCTCTTACCTGCCGCAACTCCACTAAATGAAGAATCCTTCTGGTAAGATCATTTGGCTCAGAATCTACCTCTTGAAGAAATTTGGCTACTAGTAATGCAAGTTGAATTGGAAAGACAACCTCAGTGCCATATACCAGTTTGAAAGGATATGTGCCGATCGATTTCTTATTGGTCACTCTGTCATCCCACAAAGCGAATTTCAATTTTGAATCCCAACCCCTTGTATTCTTCTCAAGCAAATTTTTAATAATTTTTACCAGACTTTTATTTGATGACTCAACAAGTCCATTGCCTTGTGGATAGTAAGATGTAGAATGCACTAAATGAATTCCCATGTCTTCGCATAACTTCACCAAAGCTTTATCATTTATTGCAACAACATTGTCTGTGACTAATCTTTTTTGGCAGCCAAATCTAGAAAATATGTGATCATATAGGAAATTTATGATTACAGTGTGATTGGCATTCCTAGTAGGAATAGATTGGATCCACTTGGTGAAGTAGTCAATGGTGACTAGGATCCATCTTTGTTGATTGCTGGAAGGTGGATGAATTTCCCCTATGAAATCCAAACCCCATTGTTGGAAAGGGCCTGTGACCACAACAGGTTTAAGGGGAAGAGATTTCAATTGCTTCTTGCCTGCAAATATTTGACACCTATCACATGCCTTGACATAAGCACATACATCAGAAAACAAACAAGGCCAATAATATCCGACTCTCAAAATTTTGTGAGCAGTGGTTTTCCAATAATGGTGTCCACCACACTCACTGCTATGAAATTTTGTCATAGTATGGACTGATTCTTCTTTGTTGATGCATCTCAAAAGTACACCTGAGGGATCTTTCCAAAATAACATTTTGTCATTAATGCAAAATTTAATGGCCTTAAGTTTTAAAGCTCTCACCTGTGTTTTTCTCATGTCTGGAGGAGCTGCAAGATTCTACAAAAAATATATTATGTGACTGTACCATTCACAATAAGCCAAGTGAGAAGATACCTGCAAATCATAAGTGAGTTTCTCTTCTGAAATACGAGACTACATGTTTTCTGCACTTACCCCAACAAAATTTATCCCTAGCATTTTACAATTTTCCTCTGCAAGAAGTTTGACAAGCCCTTGGCCTCTGATAAGTTTGACTAGCTTAATCTCAATATCAAATTCAATCATTTTCGCAATCCACTTGCTTCTCTTCCCATCAATGTCGGGCTGAACCATGACATCTTTCACATAACTAGAAGGGACATATGCTATTACCTTGGCCTATAATATATAGATCCTAAAAGCTTTAAGTGATTTGATTAGTGCATAGGCCTGTTTTTCAATTGGGTCATATTTGATTTCAACATCTCTCAAAACCTTGCTGAAAAATGCTACTGGCTGCTCATGCCCATCTTCATTCTTCTATAACAACACTGCTGCAATTGTATCATTAGAGGCAAACGAGAATATATAAAAATCTTTATCAAAATTTGGGCTAATTAAGACAGGGGTTGTCATAATAGCTTTTTTGATAGATTCAAAAGAATGTTTGGCTTCCTCTGTCCACTTTACTTCAGAATCCCTTTTCAACATGCATGTGATATATTTGGTAAGCTCTGCAAAATTTGCAATAAACCTCTTGATGAAATTTATGGTTCCAAGGAAAGATTGGATATCTTTCTTGGTTCTTGGGAGAGACAATTTATGAATTGCCTTTACTCTTGCTGGATCGATCTTCACTCCATCTGCAGAAACAATATTGCCAAGCAACTTGCCTTCTCTGAGTGCAAAATGAGATTTCTTGGGGTTTAAAGAAATGCCATATTTTCTACATTTCAAGAAAGTCTTTCTTAGATGCTCCAAGTGATCTTCATGGATGTATGAAAAAACTATGATATCATCAAGGTAAATCAAAACAAATTTGTCTTTCCCCCCCACAAATGCAATGTCCATTGCCCTCTGGAATGTGACTCCCACATTAATCAATCCAAATGACATTTTTTCATACATGAATGTACCCCATGGTGTGGTAAAGGTTGTTTTTTCTTTGTCATCCGGATGGACTACAATTTGATTATACCCTGAGAAGCCATCGATAAATGACATGACACTAGCTCCAGAAACTTTTTGCAAAATATGTTCCATCTTAGGCAATGGGTAATTATCTTTTCTAGAGAATTTGTTTAAATTCCTAAAGTCTACACATAGTCTAATCTCACCATTTTTCTTTCTAACAGGAACAAGGTTGGCAATCCATTCAAAGTATCTAAGAGGGATGATGATCTTGGCATCCAACATTTTTTTGATTTCCTTCTCCATAACATTTTTTTGATGATCTTAAATTGTATTTGTTTTTATCATCAGTTTGAAAAACACCATTATCAACATAATTTTCATTTATCTGTTCATTCATTAATGCCTCTTCATAATCATGTTGTGTCATATAGGATTCCCCTGCATCATCTCCAATGCAGTGAATATTATCTTCTTCTTCTTCTTGAAAATCATCTTCATCTTCATCCATCATAGTATTTTGGAGAGGATATTTTACCCTCTGATCTTCTGTGGGATTTCTCTCTCTCTTCAAGATCTGTGCTTGTTGGTTATTCCTCCTGAAAGTATTTGGATTCTGATTTGGATTTCTGCAAGGGTATTCATAGGAACCTTTTCCCTTGGCAAACTTCTTATTTTCAATCTTTAGCTTGGACATTTCTGAAGTTAATGACTCTAGCATCTTCGCCAATTTGTCTATCTTAGGATTTGGAATTGATGAGGAAGAGGCTTCTTCCTTCTGCTTTTTTCTATCAACATTTCCCTTTAACTTATGAGCAACTAAGATATTTGACTCTACTTCAAGGGAAGCATGCATTAATGAAAGTGTAGAAGACTTTATCTCTCTTAGTAGAAAACAAAACTCAGAGTCAAATGAGTTGGCATAAGTTATTTGGGGAGAGGTCTTTGTAGGTTTGATCTCTGCAGGTATTTTACTATACATTTTGTTCAATCTCTTGGTAAAATCAGATACAGATTCACCATTTTCTTTCTTAAGGTTTCCAAACTTTGTGATATAGTACAAGAAATCTCTCCTATCCCTCCAGTGTTTCAAAAAGATATCATCCAACTCTTCTATTCCATCTATAGAACCAATAGGGAGTTCCTTGAGCCACTTTCTAGCAAGACCATCCAAGCTCTGGACAAAGACTCTGGTCCAGACATCAACATCTTCTATGTTTAAGTTCTCAACATAGCTATAGAAGGCTTCTATATGTTCCTCTGCAGTTACATCTCCCTCTCCGGTAAATTTTGGCATATACTTCTGGTAGTCACCAGTGGGCATAGCTGCAGGTGGATTTGACAACACAAAAGGGGCATAGCTAGCAGCTAGAATTCGTTGCATTTTGGTCAATGGAGCAGGTGCAACCATGGTGACTGTTGATATAAAAGGTAAATAAATTGGAGAAGGCCACACAACAATTTGAGGATTTGTAGAATGGAATTGTAAAGGAATGATCTTTTCTGATGGATAAGAGGACTAATGGGGAGATGTGTAGAAATTTGCAAGGCTCTGAGCAATTTTTTCTTCCCCTTTAGAAGCTAGTTCTTGTAGGATACTTTCTACAGAAAGAAAGCTTGTGTGAATAGTCCAATGATCTTTCTCTGGTTCTTCTTGAAAATAACTAAAAGATGATGATGAATCACTGGCTAAGGGTATGTGTGCAACAATGAATGGACCTGCCCACAATGCATCAAATTTTCCATGTTTACCGTTCTCTTGTCTCGCTGCATCCCACTTTAGTACCAGGTCCCCTGTTTTGAAGATGTTTGTCTTCACCTTCTTGTCAAAAGTCTCTTTCATCCTTCTTTTATGCAATTCTGTTTTCTCCAACAACTGTTCTCTGACCTGCTGCAACTCCACTAAATGAAGAATCCTTCTGGTAAGATCATTTGGCTCAGAATCTACCTCTTGAATCCTGATGGTTCTTCTAAAATGATATGATCTTCAGCCCTAGAATTTGATGGTGCTTCTACATATGTAATAATAGATTCACTACTATAGATTTGTGAAGGTAAATATTCAATAGTGATTTCAATAAAAGTTTTTGAATCAGAAAAACGCTATGTCACTTTGTGTACCTGACATAGAAATTTGTTCATCAACTGCTCTTCTGCTTTTTCTGAGGATTTGCTCAGGATCAGGCACTGGAGTAACAAGTGGTTCTTGTGGATTTCCCCTGGTACTGATCTTCTTTGAAGCCAAGATGAATCTGTGGAGTCACAAAATAGATTATTACAACCAAGTTGATGACCAACACTTGTCTATCATCAATGATTAGTTCTGTGTCATCCCCCAGGGAATTTTTCTGCAACTTCTGTCTCTTTCCCCGACAACGGTGCCAATTTATTATCTCTCCAGGAGTCCTTCTCAGGTTGTATCTTGAAGAAGCTTGGTAACTTAAAGTGTGATTGATTTTGTATTTATGTTTGGATCAAAGTGGGATAACTGACCTACTGGATTGGTATCAAGACAGTCAAATGTTTATAACCAAATAAGACAATGCTTTCAAGAATTAATGATCAGATAGATAACTTAAATGTGGGTGAAGAAGACTAGGCTTATTAACCAGAACAAACATGTGATGGGTTAAATAAGATAGTGTAGATTACTATTAAATCAAGCTTATGAACTAACTAAATGAGATAACAGTCATTAGCAGTTATGAAAAACTTGAATCAAAGTACAAAAAGAGAAAGTTAATGGCAATCTGACATCAATAATGAAAGGAAACTGTGATTTGTATTATATATCTGAAAGTCTATTGCAATAGCATCAAGGTTTCTGTATCCAGACTCGAACCCCTAGTCTATAAAATTGATAGGCTTTATAGCCTTTACAAGCAGTTTCAGATCCTGAGAAATTGGATCTGAAATACTAATAATAGAAATCTGTTACAAAAATATTTCAAAGAGTATGGATCTAGTCCATTTCTAGAATTCGATTTGTCTTCAATCCTCTAAGTCTTTGACAACTGCATGAAGGTTGTGATGTATGATGAAAAGGTTGATGTCTTTCTTCAATAGCTGGATATGTTCCTCAACAGCTGTAAGCAATATTCAATAATGATAGGCTAATCATCAACCTATCTACCTTGTTTAATTCCTCAAAAATCTGAAACAAGATGCTAAAATGTATGGAGTATTTTGTTTGAGATGAGCCATGTCGGGTCCGCAAGGACACCAAAAATGTAACCTTGAATGACAAAGCCTTTGCCTGATGGTATGATATGATGATTATAGCCACAAATGATGCCATCAGGGTTCCAAAGTATCTCATTGATGTGCATGGGGGAAAAAATTGGTTCGACATTGATAGAGAAAACACTTATGTGCAACCACGAGCTACTGATCAGAATAAGTTTAAAGGTTCACCCTTACCCTTTTACATGACCGAGCATGAATTAAATAAAGAAGTTTTCTCTTGGTCGGAGGTCCGCAAGACCAAGACTACCACTAGCACTATATAAATTTGACCACTCACTTTATGCTTCATCACCAAAAATCCCCTTTGATCGAACGCCAGATCTTCAAAATATGTTTTTAACAGTTTCAGCTGCTCTTTTTCCCTGAAAAACGCGAGTTAGTCACCGAAAGCCCTGATTTTCGGTGGCTAACTATGTGTTGTTATGCTCATTATGCCACCGAAAATCCTGTGTTTGCAAAAAAGATAAACAATTCAAAATTGAGTTTTCTTCTTGATTATTTGGACTAATCCAATTGCAAATTTTGAGCGACCTCTGTAAGAACATGCATATCTAGGTGTGTAGCTATTTTGGCCTTCAACTTTTTGATTTTTTTCTTCAAATGCTTAGCTAATATTCATATCCTGTGATTGTCCTTTATGATCCTCTTCTTCTTCTTCTTTTCCTTTACACTTTCAAGTGCCAATATTTCCAAGGCTGCACTCGTTTCTGTGAAATTCTTTGATAGAGTCTCGTATCTAGCCTTTATCACCCTCTCTAGCACTTCTCGTTGTGCTATTTTCTCTTTGAGTTTCTTAATCTTCTTTGATTTGTTGTGCTTCTTTATGCTGCTATATTTTTCACCTTTTTCAAGACTTGTGAACATCTCAGTCTCTAGTGCTTGCTCCATGGAAAATTCTATATTTTCATCAATAGGGACTTCTTGTTTTTCTGGTTCTTCATCTGAATCTGAGTATGGCAAATTTAGAAAAATTGTCTTCTTTGGCGCAGCCTGCTCTGTGTCTTCATCAAAATCTAGCTTTTTCTTTTCTTTTTTGGCTTTTGAGATGGATCCTAGTTCTACTGATGGTTCAGGAGTGATGGCTCTCCTCCTTTTCAAACTACTTTGAGGAGTCAATGATTTCTTACCTATTTTCTTCTTACCTTTGTTAGGTTGAGATTGTAAATCAAAAACTTCCCAGAATACAAAATGTTCCCATGTCCTTTCTTTCTTCTTTAATTATTCTACAATGATCTTCTTTATCAAACCAAAATGAAAAAGGGTATTCTAAATGCTGTCTGGTTTAGCTCGAACTCTGTTGCACATCTTAGTAAAACTTTTGTGGAAATAGAATGGAAGATTTTATGGTGTCTTCCCTGTAAAGTGATCCATTAGCCTAAAATGATATAGCATGACCCTGTCATACCTTCCTTCTGTAGTTATGTATAATTGGATGGCTTTGAGAAGAGTTTGCCATTTCGTTTTCAAGTGGGAACTAGGAATGTCATTTTTCCAGATTATGTCTTGAAACTCTGGTTTCAAGTATGGTCTAAATTCCAGGTTTTTTGTGATTGTAGTCTTGAACTAGTTCTTCCCTGTCCTTGGCATGCATGTAGCAGAGGCTATGGTGGCTTCATCTGCTTGTATCTCCAATGAGCCAAATGTGTCCTTTTTCCCATCAAAAGACTTAACAAAAACTTATGTGATACCCTGGTGGTATCCCTCCTCTAGCCTTTCGACATAAGTGAGACAACCTGCATCTGAAAAATACTAATGGATTTCTTGGTGAGATTGTAAATATTTTATGTTGTCTACCTCCTTTCTAAGAGGTGGAACTCCTTGCTTTTTCGCCATCTGCAATAACCATGAATTAATCTGAAATACCTGAAACAAATATTTCTTACCAATAGGCAAGAGCTTGTAGGGAAAAGTGAATGACTTAGGTGTTATCAAATGGTGAAAATAGTGCCTTTTATAAATTTCCATCATGTGCTGTGTTTAAATTTGAATGACAAATTTTTGCTAATGTTAACAAGATTTAGGGACGAGTGAAAAGAATGCAATGATGGCTGGACAGTCTTATGGAATGATAAGACATCAAAACCCTCACACGATCTGCATAACCATTTTGAAATGATTAACTCATAAATGATGGATGAGAACGTGGATCTGTTAGGAGCCGGAGAAAGTGCAGAACAGGTTTAGGAGGTGCCTAGTGCAACACAATAGATTTGTTGGACTATCTGGTTAGGAGGTTTCGACCAATGACATTGATAGAGGGGTTGGAGGTTCAACCTGCACGATAGATTACAATGAGGAGAGGGCACACGAACATAACAATTTTCCATGTGAACCTCATAGATTCCTAAGCTGTGGGCAGACATGTTATGGGCCTATAGAGCCCATTGGACAACACAACTTCATGGAGGTTAGTACCATAACCCTCTTTATGTTATTCATTGCTATATATTTATTTTGTATTATGCGTATTTATATCGATATTTTATTGTATGTTTTTTTTCAATTGTTATGTCCTAGCAGTAGACCCTCTACGTCGATGGATGCATCAATTCCTATCCCCACCACTTATGCAGCAATAGAGGCAACTTGTTCATTGGATGCACCCCACATGGAGGTATGTGTCACATATGATAAATTCACCATAGTCATTTCTTTATTTTATGACATCCTCAAATTTTTAATCTTCTCATGTTTCTACAGGATTTGGGACTAGGCGATGTTGGGGAATGCCCATCTAGGATGGACAAGTCACCTGCATCAGATGTATCATGTGTAGAGTTAAATATCATATAATTCTCAAATTGTTTGTGTTTATGTTTTTGAATTTTACTATTTGGTACTAATAGTTCAATTTTATTAATATGTATGTAGGTTGTGGATATTTTTGCTAGCTATAATACTATTGCACTCCCTAAGCACGTGGGTGTTTCTTCTAGGTTACCTTTCTCCATGCCTAGGGAGTTGCAATCACTTGTACAGTCTGTGGGGTTCCATCAAAACCCACCCTCAACATTTCCATCTGCCCCATCGATCGAGACTACCATAGTAGAGGTTGTGTCAGAGCAGGTTGTACAACCTACTGCTCCATCTGCCAATGAATATCCATCGAGGCCTGAGAAATTCACAGTGAGATAATTCTTTATGTTTCATGAATTTGATTGTATGCATATTTGTTTAATTGAATTGATCCTTGTAACTAATGCATGGTGGCATCACAGAGAGACTGGTGTCATGGAGGAGAGTAACACCCTCACGATTGACAGTAGCATATGTGGTGAGTTGTCTTAGGTTAAATTACAAAGTATCATTTTGTATGTTTATTAATTCATTGAGGAAAAAAACTTATAACAATGTTTATTCTTTGTGTAGTCTTCAGAGCATTGAAGCATGCCTAGGCCTAGAACCTCTCAAGGTGCTTCCTCGAGCAAGAGAAGAAATATTGATGTCTAGGATGCTCCTGAGGTTGGCGAGGGTGGTAGTGGTCAATGATTGACCAACTACTGCCATTTTGTATCTAGGCCATGCTATGAATGTTTTTTACGTTAGGGAACTTGTTGTCACTTTGTATATTGGGCACGAGTTGCCATTTTGTAAAAAATGAACAATTTCATGGCATGTTTTTTTATGAATCTCATTGTTTCTGCATTTTATGTTGATGAATATATGAATTTCAAAGTGTATGAATTTTATGTGTATTAATCCCTTGATTTTTTTTTCTAAATTGATTATAAATACTTGCATTACGCATTAAGGAATATCTTGTGGTGGAAAAGATTGCTAAGTGCTAAATCCATAAGCAATTAATGGTTCTCAAGTAGCATTGCTTTCTAATAAATCATGCATCTCTACATCATTGATAGACCATTCCTTCTGAATTATTTGCATGAATGTTGTGGATATTTGATCCAGGGTCTTTTCATCGTTATGAATTATTAAAGAATTGTATTAAATGAGCATAAATTAAAGTGCACCATAAAGAAGGAAAACTCAATAAGAAGGAGACATAAGAATCAATCTGAACATAAACTTGATAACAAAGTTCATCCCTGGTGGACTACGTCTCTGGGTCCTGCTCTCAAATGGGTAGGCCTTTTTATTAACTCATCAAAAGAATTTGGAAAAATACATAAGTATAGCTCATTCTGGAAATAAGCTGCAGAAGCTCTTCTCAGATCAAAAAAAGACAACACCATTGAATTCGTGGCGTCGAATTACCCAAAAATGATTGTCTCCACGCCTCAATCTGACACTCGCACTCTCAGGCCCATCAAAAACATTGTTTTGATTTGCGTGCTTGCAACCTGCATTAATGACTGTATTGTGTTTCCATCGTAATCTGTGTCCGACTGTACCCTTTCACGTGCCCCACCTTTCTCGACGCTGGAAAAAATCAACTTATATAATTTCCAATTGGCGGATATACCAACGTAGGGTCGTTGGCCGGTTGGTAAATTTGGCAAGGGATAAGGCGGAGGGTTCCGGGAGGTCTGAGGTTAGAATTCCTCCCAACCTGTTTTGGTGTATGGTTGTGATTTGAGTTATATTATGGGAAAGGTTCTCCAGACAGGCCGCCAAATTCGGCGCCTACCGGTTGTACCTTCCGCCGACTGTTCTATCTGCACTATATATATATATCTGGTGTCATTCGGTCCAACGACTGGTAATTTTTTTCTCGTCGCTGGTTAATAGCCTTCCTTGGGAAAACTGTGGGTGTTGTTATCGAGCAATTTGTACTTTTCCCAAAGAGAAAGGCTAAATGAGGGAAAATTAGCGTAAAAGGAGGTTGTCCTATCACTGTCACCTTAATAAGACATCTCTTTCTATTTAGCGATGATATCCCAGGGGAGACGTCCCCGATGACTTGGGGGTTTGAGAAGGCAAAGGTAGAAGTGCCACTAAAAGATATCCCCTCTCACAAGTCACACTGATCAAAAAGTCCCAAGATTTTAGCAAATGAAGCAATGATATGCTTGAGTGTACTTTCCCAGAACAAAGCAACAAGAAAACAATATCTTTTGCAAGTACAATTTGATGTTAGTGCTTCATAAAACCTTCGACTTGTCGATAAAAGCAATAATTTGATCCAAAATTAAGCAAACAAAATTTTTATAACAATAATTTATACAAGATGATAACTTCACAATAAATGCCTTAAATAAGCTTCAAAATGACCAAAAATGATAACCCAACAATAACAATATACTAGCACTTGTCATAAGCTAATTAGGCAATGTAAAAATAAACTTTTGCAATTGCTTT